>PVJD01007290.1:0-86396 GCA_004026545.1 Mormoops blainvillei | reverse complement strand
TAGCGCCATAGACATTAGTGTTATAATTATATGAACCCCACATTAAGGGATTTTCAAGAATTCTGTCCAATTTCTTTTATTTTTGTTTTAAAACAAAATAACATTTTTCTTAAAATACTAATGTGTGAGCACACTGTTATAAAAATGTAGGCTGACTGATTCTGAAATGATCAACTCCTACAGCCACAGCAGCTATTTTGAACATGACATCTATTTCTATTTTAATGTGAAATGTCAATTAAAAACTTAACAGAAGTGTGAGAAATATTATTATCCAAGTTTTTTTTTCTTTGCAGAAAAATCTATCTAGAAAAAGCATGAAAATATGCATTCCCCCAAATTATAAAAATTCCCAAAATTAAAAGAGCCCAACATATTCTAAGGTTATAGGAGATAGACTTCAATATGTGCAATAGTTATCTATTTAGGCATGTGATAGTTAAATTTAAAGAAAGGGGTAAGTTAAGAAGGTATATATAAAATGTTGAGGCAAATGAAAATAGGACTAGGTAAGATAATCATTAGGTAAAAAAAAATTGACATATATTATGTATGAAACATATTCAATTTAGAGAGATATAAAAAAAGTGTTAAGTGATGTGACAGTTCTCTAGGTTTTCTTAAAAAAAAAACATGATTTAAACTATTTTTTTTTGTATGAGATTGATTAAGATGAATAGAGATAAAGGCAAGTCCCTGACTGTGGAATTAAAGTCAAAGAAAGCAACAATGTTTTTTCACAGCAACCCTTTTGAGAACCCTGTCAGTTAATATACTTGTCAGTATCAATTGAGTGGAAATTATTTCTGCTGGTTGGGGTACATTTATTTCTTCTTAGCTCAAGAGATTTGCTGATCTTGGAAAACATTCAGCAAAAATTGGATATTAAAAGGGATGTTATTTTCTTATTTCTCCTTACCATGTTTCTAATCAATTTATTTATATCTTTCACCTTTCCTTTGGGTGGTATAGATCCATCTACCAGCTCAGAGAGTAGATTGACAGAAATAAAACTGTCTCTGATCTTTTTGTATTGGCAGTGGCTTCCAGGATTCAACCATTCAGAAAAACAAAAAATCAACCAAATGAACAAAAGCTAAAGTATCTTTAAAGCCACATATTATCAAGACATGAAAACACTTAGTAAATTAGAAAGCAAATTCAAACTAAATAAGAAACATTATTTTTGGTAATTAAAAATTTGCAAGATGCTTAGATTTAGCAATGAATTTAATCAATGATGAAGACTCATCTTTTGAGTGGAAAAAATGCTGTGGTACAATTACACATTGGAATGCTATACAACAGCATTGATGGGCCTGGAGATTATTATACCAAGTAAAATAAGCCAGTCAGAGAAGGATGAATACCATATAATCTCACTATATGTGGAATCTAATAAACAAAATAAACTGACACACAAAATAGAAACAGAGGGGTGGATACATGAAACAGACTGACAACTGTCAGAGTAGGGCGAGGTAGGAGGACCGCATGTAAGCAAGTGAAGGGATTAGTCAAAGAGCACATATACTTAACATGGAGACACAGACAATAGTGTGGTGATGGTCAGAGGAGAAGGGGAATGGGGGTGGGTGGAGGTGGGCAGAGATGGGCAAAATGGGGATGGTAAGAGACTTTGCTTGAGGCAATGGGCACACAATACAGTATGAAGATGATATTTTATTGAGCTGTACACTTGAAAGCTGCATGGTTTTGCAAACCAATTTTACCCCAATCAATTCATTAAAAAAGACTAATTTTTACCCTTTACAAAGGTACTTTAGGGTAAAATTAACTTAAAATTAGCTAGATTAATTTCAGGTAATTCCTTCCTTTAAAGGTTCATCTATTTCTGAAAAACTGTTAAGTTGAATGGGAAATATTTTCAGCATTTCTGACCTCAAATACTTATATGACAACCATCATGTGCCAAATCCTGTTCTAGGCACCTAACATTTACTGGTGAAATTAAATAGACAATTATTTTTGCCATTCTGATAGGTTTGTAGTTGTATCTCATTGTTTTAACTTGCATGTCCCCAATGACATGAGATATGGAGCATTGTTTCCTAAGCCTATTTGCCGTCTGTATATCTTCATTGGTGGTGTATCTGTTAAGGGCTTTCGACCATTTTTCAGTGAGATTGTTTTTTATTGTTGAATTTCAAGGGTTCTCTGTATAACTTCGATGAGTCTTTTATTGGATATGTGTTTTGTCGATATCTTCTCCCAGCCTATGGCTTGTCTTCTCATTCTTTTGACATTACCTTTTACAGAACAGAATTTAAAAGTTTTAATAAAGTCCAATTTAGTAATTATTTCTTTCAAGAATCCACTCTTTGGTGTTGTATCTGAAAAAAGCATTACCATACTCAAAGTCATCTAGGTATTCTCCTGTGCTACCTTACAGGACTTTGAGAACTTGTAAGGACTTTAATATCATAATTTGTAGCTCAACATTTGGATGTTTGTAGCTTAAGCTCTGAAGCTGGCTACAAGGCATAACTTTGCTCTTTGGGCTTCCAAAACCGCTTGCAAAACAACCAGCCTTCCTGTGCTCATTAGTGTTAGGTAAATCACATACCTTGTACCATCAAATTGTGTTAAAAAAAAGAAAAGACTTCTTTTTTCTTTCTTTTTTTTTTTTGAGAGTATATTTATTGATTTTAGAGAGAAAGGAAGAGAGAGAGAGAGAGAGATCGATGTGAAACAGAAATATTGATCAGCTGTCTCCCGTACATGGCCCAGCCAGGGATTACACCTGCAACCTATGTGTGTGCTCTGACTGGGGATGGAACCCACAACCCTTTGGTGTATGGGAGGACACTCCAACCACCTAGGGTGGTCAGGTCAAGCAAAACCTTTTTGTTCTATATGCCTGGGCTGAAATTAGGATATTGATAAATACATCCTAATATGGTTAATTATATATTACCCACTGTCGTTATCTCACAACCCTATTTGCTTTACCACTGAGTTTGCTGACTATTTATGGAAAGTCAAGTTGGCCTCACCAAGCAGAAAACAAATGATGTAAGTTTATGTTCTTATTTCCCCCAGCAACCTATCTCTTTTTCTTCTCATCAGCACCTTGCAACTTTTACTTTCAAAAACCTTACCCTATCCCCTCCATTTTGGAATATATTCTTGGTAAATACCAAGAATTATGTTTCCTGCTTTGCGAATCATTATTTAAATAAAATACCTTTTAATTTCGGAACTTTTGTTTACAAGTTTTATAGTTTTGTGTTTTACATATACAAAGTCTGTCCGGGAAAAGTCCAGCCATTGCTAATACAACGAGAACAGTTTGCATGACATCGATGTAACCTGGCAGCCTAGGAGAATGGACTGGAATGTTTATATGTGAACAATGATGGCCTCACTGTTCTAGTCAGTGGGGACAATAAATACCACTGAGTGAGCATGTGTACTGTGTGGCCATCACATTCAAAATGACTGAGCGAGTAAAGCAATGAATCTGCATCAAATTTTGTGTTAAGCTTGAACATTCCTCCATGGAAACTATTCAGATGATTCAGAAGGCCACAACTATGGGTAACTGGTGATTGGCAGCTATATCACGACAATGCACCTGCTCATACATTATGTCTCCTGCAGAGTTTTGTGGTGAAACATCAAATCACCCAGGTGACTCAGCCCCTCTACAGCCCAGGTTTGTCATCCTACAACTTCTGGTTTTTCCACAAACTAAAATCACTTTTGAAAGGGAGGAGATTGCAGACAGTCAATGAGATTAAGGGAAATATGATGGGGCAGCTGATGGCAATTGGGAGAGCTGCGTGAGGTCCCAAGGTGCTTACCTTGAAGGGGACTGAAGCATCATTGTCCTATGTACAGTGTTTCTTGTACCTGTATCTTCTTCAATAAATGTCTCTATTTTTCATACTACATGACTGGATACTTCTGGACAGATCTCATTAAGTCTGTGATCAATTTTGAGTTAATTTTGTTAACAGGGGTAATGTTAGTTTTTTGTTTTTTGGTTTTTTTTGGCATGTGGCTGTCCTGTTGTTCCAAACCAATTTGTTAGAGAGACCATATTTGTTCCATTGAAATGCCTTTGCTCTTTTGTCAAAGAGCAGTTAACTATATTTATGGAGGCCCATCTCTGGACTTTCCATTCCGTTCCATTGATCAATTTGTCTGTTCTTTTGTAAATACCACACTGTTGTGACTACTGACATTTGAAAGTTATATACCAAGGTGTAGTGCTTTTTGGCATTTACCCTGGTTGATGTTCTCAGCGTTTTCTGGTGATGTGATTTAGTGTCTGAACTTAATTTGCAGAACCTCTCAATTATTATTGTTTCAAATATTTCTTCTGTTTTTTTTCCCCTCTCCTTTTTCTGGTAGATCCAGTATGCATAAGTTATTCCATTTGTATTTGTCCCACAGTCTGTGGATAATCTATTCTGTTTTTCTCAGTCTTTGTTCTCTTCATTTTTTTGGTTCTCTAGCTCAGACATTCTTTCCTCATCTTGTCCAGTGTGCTGATAAATCTGTCAAAGGCATTCTCTGTTTCTGTTTCAGTGTTTTTTCTTTTTCTAGCATTTCTTTTTTTGGTTCTTCCCAAGCCAGTGAAACTCTGAAAATACCCTAGTAGGTTAGATTCTGGTTAACCAGTTTCCCCTGAGGGCAGGCCTTGTTAAGAACACAGTGCTCTGGCATATTTCAAAATATTCCTGTCTAGTCTGCCAGGAATCCTTAACCTCAGGGGTATTTTTCTCTGATAGTTGCTATGGGAACCCGGTTGAGCTCCTGGAAGTAAATTTCACAGTATTATAGATACTTTTCTATGATTTAGTCCCCTGGAGTTTTTAAGTCAGACTTGCAAGCACTGAGCCTCCAGCAATTTATCAATTAACTTAGTTTTTCCTACCCTAGCCCTTGTTCCTAAGACTGCCTCCACTCATGAGCCTCTGTCCCAGTAAACGATGACTCCCTGTATCTACCTGACTATTCAACTTGAAGACAGCAGTTTGCCCTGTGTCCTACCCTCTCTTCTGGATCCAAAAGGAATTGTTGATTTTTCAGCTTTTTCAGATTATTACTTTTAGGACTAAGTGGACTTCCGAGCTCCTTACATGTGTAACCAGAAACCCCAAGAGTACTTTTAAAGGAGAATTTAATGCCATGTAAAACAATGTATCTTTAAAACGACCAAAAGGAGGCCCTTTTTTTGCAGTGCTTTGTTTCATGAAAAGTGTATGAAGTTCAGGTATGTCCTTGCATATATCCTGAGGGATTTCTTCATATATGCAGTATATGAAGTAGAGGCAATAAATGGAAGCTTCATAAGGGCAAATGTCATTCTGAAAAGAAACATCTATGAATATGACTGTATTGATGCAGTTATTTCAGTTATTTGCTTAGTGCAATTAGACCTCCATTCTTTTGAGTACTTTTAAAGAAATTTCTTATTCTTATAATTATAAATTTTGATATTCTGTTCAGTTCAGTTACAGACTAATTGAATAATTACAAAAAGATGTAAGTACTAACAAATATGTCTATCATTTTGGTGTGTTATTTCTTAGCTATTATGTCTGTGATTAATTTCTAAGAGAAATACATTTCCTTGTAAAAATAAATTGATTGAGAGGACTTCTATAAATGCCCAGCTATAAGACAATTAATTAATCCTAAAATTATTACTGATACAGCTAATAAAATATAAAATAGGCAAGAAACCATTCTACTGCCAGGAGCTGGGGAAGCATGCCATCAACATACCAAAAATATCAAGACATTTCTCTAAGACATAATACAGATGGGGACAGTTTGACAATATTCTCAAAGGCTGACTCATTCAATTCAATAGAAAAAGCAACATGCTGAGCAAATAGATAAAGTCTACTTTGGTAAATTCCCACTAACACCCCCTGAGCTTCTAGCCAGGAAGAAATAATAACAATGTAATCAAAGATCATACCATATAGTAGTAGCTTTCTTCAATGTGGATTTTACCTGTAGCATTTAAAATAGCAAACTTCGTCTCTGCCTTCTTGTACTTTAACATTTTATCAATTCTCTCATGTTGTCAAGCATCTAAATTGGAATATTCACTTATAACACCAAAATACATATACTTTTTTTTACTTTTAGTCCCATTTTGACTGCATAAGGAGAATTTAGAGAGAGGCATGCAACAAACTCAAACACAAGCGTTCACAATCTACAAACCAATGTAGCCAAAGAGATTGCTGCTTATAACATCATCTTTATGAGAAGAAATAAATGTGAGAAATTATTCCTATAAATGTTGCTAGAATTTTTAATACAATAATTCAAAAGAAAGAGAACTCTCATATAAATTTAAAAAAGATTATAATTCAGAAACTCCCAGGAAAATTTTCCCATATATTCTTAATAAATTTTAAGCTATTTAATATTGTGTCCAAGGGGTCAGAAGTGGTCATAAAAATAGAATCATCCACCTAGATGACATTGAGCATAGTGATAACTTTCTAACAACAGCAACAAAGTTATCATCCATGAAATAATTGATAAACTGGAGCTCATTAAAATTAAACAAACAAACAAACAAACTTGTGGTCTGTGGAAGACAATGTCAAGAGAATGAGAAGACATTCCACATATTGAAAGGAAATATTTGCAAAACTCGCATCTAATAAAGGTCAGTATTTAAAATATACGAAGAATCTTTAAAACTGAACAGTAAGAGAGCAGACCTCCTAATTAAAAAATGGATCAAAGACCTGAGGAGACCCTCACCAAAGAAGATATACATGGTAAATAAGCATATGAAAATATGTTCCACATAATAGGAGAATGCAAATTAAAACAATGAGACCTCGCTACACACCTATTAGAGTGGCCAGTGTCTGGGCAAATAACACCACCAAGTGCTGACAAGGATATGGAGCAACAGAAACTCTCACACAGGGCTCATGGAAATGCAAAAAGAGTCACCTTGGAAGATTTTGGGCAGTATCTTAGCAAACTACACACACTCTTATCAGGGTGACCCAGCAATCATGTTCCTTGCTATTTACGCAAGGAATCTGAAAACTCAGGTCCAAGTAAAAACTATCACACAAATGTTTATAGCAACTTTATTCATAATTTCCAAAACATGGAAGAAACAAAGATAACCTTCTGTAGGTTGAATGGATAAATAAACTGTGGTACATCCAGACTATGAGATATTATTCAGCATTAAAAAGAAAGAGCTATCAAGCCATGAAAATATATGGAGGAGCCTTAAGTGCATATTATTAAGTAAAAGAAGACAATCTAAAAAAATCGCATAGAATCTGACTCCATGACGATCTGGAGAAGGCAAAACTACGGAGACAATGAAAAGATTAGTGATTGCCAGGGACTGAGGGGTGGAGATGAACATGTAGGCAGAGTACAGGGGTGTATTTATTATATACATATGATATTCAAATCAGTAGAAGAAAGTTTTTCATAAAAAATAAAAAGTTATGTACAAATATTTAAAAGGTTAGAAAGAAGTGAGAACACATATCAGTAATAAATTGAGGAATAATTACCTTAAAAGCATTATAAATAACCAAGAGATATTTTTCTAATATTATTTCAAACATAGTTGTAGACAGATGCTTTTTCAATAACATAGTTCACAACTTCCTTCTAGGAAGTAATTGGCATTCATGATATAATGCTTAAGCAATTTTCATATAAACTACAAAGAAATTAAACCTTCTTGGAGAAAGAAACTACTCACCTATTTAGCTGAATGATACTTAAAACTCTAATAACCTTCCTCAGAATTATTTTTGCTTATATTCAGTCTAAAATTGATTATATAAAAATTATTTTTTATATAAAAATTCCTATCAAAAGAAATTCATTGAAGTAACACACTTTCTTAGGGCCTTAAAACTAAAATTAAAAAGTTGACATATGATCAAAACTAATTCTGGGGAAACTTTTTAACTTAATAGAATAGTAGCTACCATTTATTAGATGGATCACCATTTCCATAACAGACACCCTCAAGTCAATTTATTAATATAAATGATCTAACCCACAAGATTATTTTGGTGAATAACTGATAAAACTCACATAAATTTATGTGCATTATGGTTTATTTGGTTTATTCATTGTTAATAAATATCTATTATTTATTATTAACATCTATCATGCTACCTTAAATATTATATATTTATATAATATTAAATTTTATAAAATATAAAATGTTATTCTATATTTTATATATATTCCCCATTGCGTTTACTCTTGTTAAACTCAGCTCATTATTCTAGCTGATAAAACAACTTAGTTCTTACTTCAGTCATTTAACTAATTGCTTGTCCTTCCAGCGTTGTATAGTATGAGTATTTGATGAGCACTGCAGCAATGCCATTTATAATGCTGTTGCACTAGGTAAGAATACGGACAGCATAGCGCTAGAGATTTGCCTCCGGTCAATACTATAATACATTTCATTAAAACCATTTAACTAAATGTTACTCTGCTATTCTTACTGAATGGCTACCTTTCTAAGCATTTCTGCAGTGGAAGTTGGAGGGTTTGAAAAGGAAGAAATATTTTTTAAACCATATTTTCCTCTTCTTGACCAATGTTTTTAAGCTATCTGTTCTGTAGGTCAGTGTTCATATAGCAGTTTATGCTGAAAAACCACTTAGAGGTATGCAGAAGAGGTGAATAGGGAGGTAATTCTGTAAAACTTTTTTTAAATTATTTATTTTTTTTGCTTTCTATAAGTAAATTTCCATGTAATTTAAAGAAAGTGTCTAACACTTGACTTACTTATTTTACCTGAGCAATCTTAAATGAGAAATTGGTTCTCATTTCATGTAAATAACTTATGCCATGACAAATGTCAATCCTGGGGACATTTCTACCTGTCCAGGGTTGAGGAACTTTGACCACAGCCAAGACCGACAAGAGAGATCAGAAGTAACACTACTGGCAATTTCTGCCCAGCAATTTGTTGGCAAATGCATTGATGTAAGGTCCCAAATGGTTCCCAAACTGCTTGCTGCAACGAGAGCAGCTACTCATTTCCAATAACCAAGAGGATTTAAAGTATAAACTGTATTCCTCTTCTGTCAGCTGCTCAGAAATCTGGAAAGGGAAATCAGCAACATTTCAACACTAAATTGCTCAAAACTGTTGCATGTGTTTATGTAGCATCCTGGTCAATGTACGATTGGTGAATAAAATGTTAATGTAGCCTGTTTGAGATATTGTTTCCTGTGGGATGGATTTTGCTTAGAATAATAAAAGTTACAATTTTTTGACCTCAGGCATTGAATTTAGAGAAATTATTCAAGTGTTATGGAAGCAAAACTCTGCCAACGTATCTTTTAAAATTATGAGAGAGGGATTTTTAATATAAACCTTATTGGTAAAAAAGAACCAGCTTTTTGTAATTACAAATTATATATACAAAATGACACATGAAACACTTTAATTTGGTGACTTGAGAGTTAAGTATGGTCTCAGACTTTAATATTTTCTTAGTATTTTCTAGTTTTTAAATTTAAGGTGATGATATAATGAAAGCATGATTAGAAAGAGTTGACAACATTAAAAAATGTTTATATTTTATGTGAAGACATTTGATAACCTACTTTCTCTGGATAATTTTCCACATATATTCTCATCTGCTCTTCAGATCTCTATGCACACTTTTCTACTGATTTCATCTCACTTAGATAGTAACTTGTTTACATTACCGGCCTACTCTATAAACATTTGAATCAGTAACCCTAATACAGTATCTTTAGTTTTTCAAATTAAAATTTTAATTTCTATTCATTTCATCTAATAGATGTCAAGGTATGAAGAAGAAATAATACCAGGACTCTCATACTAGTAGAAAAATATACATGTGCATTTCTTTATTTCATTAATTAATGAATAAAACAGTAAGAAGTGATGACTAGAGAACACTTTAGAAGCTCAGTGCATATATATGATATGATTGCTAGATTTGATATGAAGCAGGTTAATGTCCATCTGGGACATAAAATGATGTGGCCACTGAATAGCAATTATTTCTCTAACAGCCAAATTCAAACTTAGCATAGAATTTACAAATGTGAGACCTTTAATTGTTAACATTTCTACTTGTTTTGAGCTATTTTTAATTTCCATTTTGATTTCTTCTTTGACCTATGGCATGACCATAGTTAAGACTATGAATATGACCTTATTTGGAAAAAGTATCTTTACAGATGTAATTAGTGAAGATGAGATTATACTAAACTGGGGCAGGTCCTTAAAGTCAATGATTGCTGTCCTTGTAAGGAGGGTATCTGGAGACACAGACACACACAAACAGAAGACAGCATCATGAAGTGAAGGCAGAGATTGGAATGATGCAGTTACAAATGAAGAGGCACCCAAGATTTGCAGGACAGCACAGAAGCTAGAAGAGAGGCAAAGGAGGGCTCTTCCTTAGCGCCTTCAGATGGAGCATGGATTTTCTGACACTTCATATTCAGACAGCTGGCCTCCATAACTGTGAGAGGATAAATTTGTTTATTTTAGGCCACCCAATGTGTGGTATCTGTTGAGGAATTCCCAGAAAACTAATACAGTGCCCATAAATAAAGTCTTCTTGGAACAGAGCCAAACTTGCTTATTTACGTATTATACATGGCTATTTGTACACAGCAATGGAGATTTGATTAATTATGACAAAGACAACCTGGCCTGTAAAGCCAAAAATGATTACTCTATGATCTTTTTCAGAAAAAGTGTGCAGAACCCCCAAGTTTAGAGTTTAATTTCATGATTCATCCCTTGGATCTGAGCCTACCTTTCCTGAAACACATGAGACACTCAGTGAAGAAGAACAAATTCTGTGTCATATTAGGTATGGAGAAAAATTGGGAGGTTAGTGTATATACAAATAGTGGAGTATCTCATAATTAACAAGTATAATATGTGTTTCTACTGCTACAAAATTACCTCTACATCAATAAATTGTATATATTCTCTTAGAAATCTTCCTACTTCTATAGTTGTAAATTGTTGTTTGTTGTACTACATACACGCGAAATATAATGCTTCCTTTTGGCCCACTTTGGAAATTGTGAAAAAGTAGGAAATTTGAATAATGCTGATTAAAAATGATTGCAGAAGTACAACATATGCCTGTTTCTAGTTACATACAAGGTCCAAGATCTTGTTTCTTGAGTCATGTCATATCTAATCAACTTCACAGAGTTCAGGCAGCCACAGCACAGATTCTGAAATGTAATATCAACCACCTAGAGAATGAAATACCACTGGTATTTACCTGAGGCACTTACTCCAGAACTCCGGAAGACCGCCACGCCTGGGGTTCACCTGGAGCCTCTTCCAAACCGTTCCACGCTCGGTGATTATCCACTCCCAGTTAGAGGCAACATGACACGGCGCAGAGCGCTCAGGTGCTGTTGTTGCCATCAGTTTCCTTCAATTAAACTAACCAGCAAATGCAATACAATCGTATTGATAAATTTATGCACTCATTTTAAAAGAAACCATGTTCTTGAAAGGCAGTAATGCAGAAAGAAAAATAGGCCTCTAAAATTGGACTACCCTTGTGAGTCAGTTCTCCATGAATGTGGCATTATCACGAGTCCAGGTATTAACAGGCAATATGTTCTGGAACGATCTTTTCAGGGACATTTATACAGGCGTATAGGTCTGGAAAGATAGGTGTAGGGAATTATGAACAAAATTTATGTGCACTCTTAAGTAAATTAAGGTAAAGGCAGTGACTTCCAGTAAGAGACATAGAGACATCCCTTTCTTGGAGACATGTGCTTATATTCCAGGGAAATAAAAAGGATCTTTTTTTTCTCGGGCAAAGAGGATGGGCAGGTGTGGAGAGTTTTGTCAGTAGTTCCTATGAAAGGTCAGAGTTTACGAAACTTGGGGTTCCTGTCCCGTAAGTCCCAGTGATATGTGTTTAGTTACAACCAGGCCCTCGCAATGACACACTGTGAACACTGGGGCTCAGGAAACCAGGGCTCCCATGCTCCCCTCTCTGCCTCCTTTGCTGCAAGTAATTCACCATCTGGTCCCCTGACTCAGGGGTCTCCTGTTTTATATGCAAGTACACAACTTGTGGTAGATTGACTTGACAGCCTATAAACAGCATAGGATTTTGGACTTCTCACAGTACCTTATTTTACTTTAAAAATTATATTTTCTGATTAAAAACATATGATCACATGTTCACTGGAGAACATTTGTAACTTAAAAATATGCAAATTTAAAATGAAAAATGACTTAAAACCAATTTTCTTTTTCTGTTATGCATATTTTGTTACTGGATTTTTAATCACAATAATTTATAAAATTTACATTTTTGTTTTATAATTGTAAGTTTTGCAACAGCTTAACATGAAGTCTTATATTAAATAGCTTAATTGGTCATCAGACATACTGTTGCTTATTATTTCTGTTCATTTCTTACTTGTCTGGATATAATATTTAGAAGAGTGTCAGTTCATTTGAAAATATCTTTACTCTGCAATGTCTTATTTGCAGGTTATAATATCCTGGATCACACTTTTCTTCCCCTGAAAATATTACTGGCATAATTTTAGTCTCCCAGAGAAAAATGGCATGTAGAAGATGATGGTCAGGCTGACAAAGGATTATTTCTTTTCCTTTGTCCTCCAGGTTTTTAACTAGGATAGATCTCATTGTTAATATTTCTGTAAACTTATCTATAGACACCATGCAACTTTTCGATCTTTCAATTAATTTTTTTCCTGGAAGTTTAATTAAATGCATAATTTTCTTTTTCCATTTCCCCATTTTCTTCCTCAGAAACACTAATTAAGAAATATTGATGCTCAAACATCACAGTTAACAGCTATTATTTTTTTCTGTAAGTCTCTCTAACAACATAATCATTCCCAAAACGTTTTCTTCACTTTATAAAATCTACTATTGCCCCTTTGTTACTGTTTTCAGCCTTCTTTAGTCTCTTTAAGCTGCTTCCTATGTGAAATGTTTTGGTGATAATTCATCATTCCAGCTTCTTTGCCTGAACACTGTCAGTTCTTGTCTCACTTTGTTATGTTGCCTTGAGCTCTTTTCCTCAGCAATGAAAAATGTGTCTCTTTATTGAATTACTCAATGTGTGGTGATATATTTAGTCACACTTTTAATTTGCTAAGCTTAGTTGCAACTTTTGGGGGTGGGAGGCAGGGGCCATTGATCATTCTTTACCTGGCTTATTTTTTCCTGATTCTTTCATGTTTGTTCCTTTAGCATATTATTCCATGATTTCAAGAGAGGTTCAGGAAGGTTCTATCACCAGCTGGAACTGCTGTCCCTACTGTGCCAACAAAGAATGGTTTGATTTACTTCAAGCCTGAACCACCTTTTTTGAAAAACCGATTTGACAACGGTCTTTGAGTTCAGTAGTTCACAGTGTTTATTCTTCATGTCTTCCCACATCAAGACAATATAAATTGCATTTGATAACACTTATAATTTAGTCTTAGAGATGATATTTACAGTCGTATTTCATCTTTCCTTTGTTGTCTGGAGGTAATTTTCAGGGAAAAAGAAGATTAAGTCTTTTTCTGTCACCTTCGAAGCATTTATTTTTTAATTGGATACCCCAAAGAGCTCTTTTTCTTAGTCTAATGATTTTCCATTAAATATCTTTAATTTTCCTAGTACATAATCATCTGAAAATAATGAAACATTTGGCATCCCTTTTACAAAGTTATACTACATAGTAACTCTAAGATGCATATAAAATGATTAATGTTTTATCTTCAATTTGTGATGCAGTTTCCAGGAATTCTTAACAATTAAAATTGTGGTTTGCCTACAAGTATATTTATACATCAAAGCTTCTATATTATTAATCAAATGGAACTTTCAATTTGTGTTTATGTTTTTTCTTGTCTAGAAAATATATCTTCTTCACAAAGAGTCCACTTTATAATTATATATGTTCAATCATTGTAATTAGAGGAGTACAATTTATAATTCTTACTTTGTGCAGAATTAGTATAATAACATTCTGACATTTACTGTCTAAACTTATATGCTTGGGAGTGTCTTGATTTACTTGTGCACTGTGACCCAATGATTTCACTATAAGTATAAAAGATAAAAGCTTTTAGTTTTTAAATTTGAGATACATAAATGGATAGTTAGAGAGCTTTGAAAATATGACATGGCAGTGTTTTATCCTAGTGATTCTGAGATCCTTCACAAGTTAAAAATACTCTATCTGACTTATAGTGCTTTTCATTTGTATTGCAGCAGCCTACTTAACATGATATAGGATGGTTATATTTTCTGTAAAAGTCACTCCATTATCAAGGCTGTTCAAACATCCATTGGCAGTCATAATTTAGTTGTTTGAATAAAGTGAGTTTGGTTCAATCAATCATTTTTTTTCTTTAATGAGTTCTAAGATTTTGCCTGCTTTTTATTTATATGTCTCTCAAAGTGTTTATATTGTCGTTTGAATACAGTATTTCTAGCCAATGTTAGCTGTAAACATACCTCAATTTTTTCTAATGCATTATCTTATAAAGAAATTTAATTACAAATCAGATCATCTAAAATTCTTTCTTTTTTTATTTCTTAGAAGAATTCCAATGATAAATCTATAATATTTTGAGTCTATATTTTTCTACTTTGAATCTACAACTTTCGAGTAAGAAAAATCTGGTATTATCCTCTTTAGAGTATACATATACTAAACATTAAGAAATGCTTATATCATTATCTGCATTTTATAATGATATTTCAATGCATAATTTTATATTTTGTGAACTCAAATAGTTGAGGGTAGTCAGACATGCATCAGAATTTCATCTACTTTGACAAGCCATAATGTTAATCTCAGGGTCTGAAAAAACCTCAGGTGGACTCAATTTAGCTCACTGTAGGAAATATATACTTTATATTGTATTTTCTACCACAGGTGCAACTACAGACTAATAGAAGGTATCTCAGTCTGAGGTTGTGACATCTTCAAGTAATTTGGGGGTGGGGGCGGGGTTGGGAATAGTCCTTAGAAAAAATTTAATTGAAAAATTATTTTACAGATTAGAAATCCCCTTTGGTTTTAGAGTTATAAGTATATAAAATTATCAGTATATAATTATGAGAAAATATATTGTTTATATATTTTTGTATAAATATATCACTTGGGCTTAACTAACATTACATTATGAAAATTTTAAAATATTTACAAAATTGAAAGAATTTTATACTGAACACTCATATACCTGCAAGTAGATTTTACAACTAACATGAACTCTACTTGCTTTATCATATCTATATTCTATCATTTTATTTATTTAAAAATCTATTTTTATATGCTTTTAAATAAATTACAGGAAACAAAACTTCCACTAAATACTTATACACATGTATCATTAACTAGGGTTTTAAACTTGTTTAAGATTTGTTTTTTGTTTCTTTTGAGGCAAAGTTTATATACAATGAACAATCTAAATCTTAAGTATATAATTTGATTAGTTCTGGGAAAATACATACACCTGTGCTACTCCAAAATCTATCAGGATCCAGAAACTTACCCTCACCTCGAAGAGTTCCCTTGTGTCCTTTTTCAGTAAATCCTTGCCTCCCATTCCCAAAGACAACATGTTTTGATCATTTTTGTCTATTCTAGAAATTTATATAAATGCAGTTATATAGAATATAATGTGTTCTGTAATCGTTCTTTAACTTAGCATGATATTTTTGAGATTCATCTATGTTTTACTTTATACTTTGTACTTGCTGAGAAGTATTCTGTTATATAAGTATACCAAAGTCACTAGCCATTTACTATTTGGTAAGCATTTTGGTTCTTTATAGTTTGTATTGTTATGCATAGAGTTGAAAGTATTCTTGCTCAAGTCTTTTTTGTCATCTTCTAAAATTTCATTTATATTGATGTTCATAAATGTCTAAAAGTCTTTTTATAAGAACTTATCAGAAATTTACCAAAGTGGTTAATTTCTCATTCTCATATACAATGTATAAAAAGTAGTTCTTAGCTCCAATATCTAAATATGACTATCTAAATTTAAATCGATTGAAATTAAATTTTGTTCTGCAGTCACACTAGACATATTTCAAGTGCTGAGCATATGCGAGTGAGTCTGTGTGTATGCCTGTGTGTTTTAACTTCAAAACCAAATTTTGGCCGCCATAGGTATTATCTAGTAACTAACAAAATTTCACAGTAGCGGAAGTCATCAGTTACATTTTTAATAAATCAAGTCTGAATTAGTTTCTAACCTTAAAATGTCTGCTCTACTGTTTCTCTCTGGATTCCAATACCCCATACTACTAAGATAATTCAAGCATGTCTTATAAGTAAAAATTTCTAAGTTACACTAAGATGCATAATTAATAAATTGTACATTGGGCTTCAAGGTTGATATATGAAATTGTTAGTAAAATAATTGCCGTTATTTCATCCAATTTATTTTAGGCTTTTCTCTGTGGGCCAGAAGAGAAATCAAGAGACTCATTAAGTGTTTTCTTATAAATCTGTATCTTGTATGTTGACCTTGTACAAGACGACTATTTTTTCCTTCCTCCAGGATTGCTCATGATCTAAAATGTGGGAATTGAGTTAATTTGTTTTTCCTGTTCTTATATGGAAGGTAGATTTTAGGATCTAATATACCAAAATGTCAATTCTGTATTATTTTTTAATAGTTGGCTTAAGCAATATTCTTATCCATAGTAACTTTTAATATGAAATATCCTATTATATCATTCTCCTGTGTTTAAGCTAACATAACACCTTCAGAGGGACTCTTAAAAAGCAGTGTAAATGAGCAATCTAATAAAAAATGGAAAATTCCGGAAGTGTGAACTGCTGAAAATATTAAAGAATAAGGTCTCTTTTGACAGCTGATGTTGGAAAAAATCATGGAAAACTAGCTCAAATATCTGGGGAGATGTTTGGGAATTGAATCTTGACAACACTGAAAATGTCGTAATATTTGCAAGGATAAAGGCAGGAACAAGTAACTCATAAAAACGTTTCTCATGTGGATTCCTAAAGTGAAATTCAATAATGTTTCTTTATTGTATACATAAAAATGCCTCTGGATTTAATAACTGTTCATCAGGGGCAGTATTGCACAGGGTTTCACATTTTGGTGTGAAACAGATTTGGATATAAGTCTGACTGTGCCACTCATCTGGCTATTATTCAATTCTGTTAAGTGACTTTGTCTTCTCATCTTTAAAGTTGCAATCATAACATACACTTCATGGGTTGATGAGAGTATTGTGGCCCTGAAAAGACTAACACTTTAGAAAGTTAAATCAAAAGACCAGAGCGAATGAAGTAATTTTACATTTGGACATTTGTTCGGTGAAACAGACCGTGTTACACAGGTAAATTCTAATCAGACTTAAGACAGTAAACTGTGACAGTCACCATCTGGGACAAAAATACAGCCTCTAGAATTATGACATTAAATTTTGATGAAGCATTTTACAACATAAACTACTTAATTAAGATCTCTTTCTGGACCTCCTCCACATTATCTTCTAGATAAAGTAATTTGCAATTCTTATGCTCTGTGCCTATTATGAATATTAGGAAAAATTCTCAAAAATAGACTAGACTCTTCTTAATGTATTTTATGTATGCCTATTGATTACATCTTGTTTTATAATAGTATAAGAGAATAAAATAGGATGTGCTTTGGTGAGGTCAAAATAAACTAAATTTATACCAGACACCCTATATTGTTATAGTGGCACATATCATGTTAAGGTGAGATAAAGGATAGCCTTTACCCACACTTCAACAGTGCTAAAAAAAAATTCATTTGGCAGATAATTTTCTAGTCCAATTAATTCATTTTTTACTGACTGAGATTGTGTAGTCAACCGCCCTGTCTGAGAGTCTCCTTCTGCCCAGTTAACTTTCTCAGTATTGCAGTATTTATAGCATATTAACAAATCCCACGCACAAAAGAAGTGAAACTTCACATTCAATTTTGTGTTCTGTGCTTCGTTTAATTTTTCAGAAATTGTAATATTTAACATTTGCTATTTAGCTGGATCTATTAGTCATTCTTTACAAATTTACAGAACACCAGCAGTTCTATTCAAATGTATTAGGAGATCACCTGGCAGATTTGAACTAACTTGTGATCACAAAGTTTTTTATCCTTTGGTTTCTTTTAGAAGATTTACAGCTTTAGCTTGCATATCTAGATTATTATCTGTTTTCAGTAATTTTTGCATGTATTTTAAGATAAAGAGCTAAGTTTATTTTTTCTGTACATGGTTATCCAATTATCCCATAACTGTATTTACATAGACTTTATCTTTTCACTAAATTCCTTTTACATTTAAAAAAAAATCAATTGAAGAGAAATGCAAGGATTAATTTATGGATTTTTTATGTCTGTTTTTACACTAAGATGATATTCTTTTGATTATGGTGTCCTTATACTAAGTTTCAAAGTATATCTAAAGTGAGATAGTGAGTTGTCCAACTTTACTCTTCTTTTCTTAAATTGCTTTGTTTAATCTTGGTCACTTATATTTCAATATTTATTTTTTATTAGCTTTTCATTTTCAATAAGAAAACCCTCCACATTAGGATTATTATTTAAACGATTAACTGGGTAATTTGTTGAAGATAGTTACCTCTTGTTATATCAATTATTAGGAAACAAAATAAAGCTAAGGGAAATTAGATATTCTAAGAAAAATAAACAACTATTCAAGAAATTCATCATCCAAGTAAGAAATAAACGACATGTAACATTATTTAGAAAAAAATAATTAAAGAGGAAGATCATGTAAGCGAAATAAGCCCTTTGGCCAAAGACAAATACTATATAATCTTACTTAGAAGTGAAATCTAATGAATGAAATAAACTAATGAGTGAAATATGACCAGAGGATTAGGAACATGGAACAGACTGACACCTGTAAGAGGGGAGGGTGGAGGTCGGGACTGGTTGAATGAAGGTGAATGAATTAGTCAAAGAATGTATGTGAAATGACTCATAGATACCAGACAATGGTGTGGAGATTGACTGGGTGGAGGGGCGTAAAGGGGGGAAAATAAGGACAACTGTAAAAATATAAACAATAAAATATTTAAATAAGAAATAGTGACTCTATAGGTGATTTGGGGGACAATTACTATCTTAATTTATACAGTTTTCCTATACAGTAACAAAAAATATCTCCTTTTTAAGCCAGCTATTTTAAAATTTTTCTTAGCAAAGTTTTGCACACTTTAGTGTAAAAAGTTTTACAATTTTTTGTTCATTTTATTTATTGGTATTTTATTCTTTTAATGCTACTTTAATTGAATCATTTTATTAATATTAATTTTGGATTGATCATAAAAATGATTAATTTTTAAATAGATATTGAATCCTTAAACCTTGTTGTTTATTAATTCAAGTAGTTGTTGTAGAGATTCCTTAGGACTTTCCACATAAATATGCATGTGGTCTATGATTAAAAGGAGATTTGCTTCTTTCTTTCTTATGCAGGTTCCTCAATTTCTTTCTGAGTTATTTCATGGACCCAGCAAAACATTGAAAGGAATTGGGGAGTGCAGAAACATTTGTTATGTTCTAAGTGTAGAGGGAAGTAATTCAGCCTTTTATCAATAAGGATGGTGTTAGGTGTAGGGTTTTCATACCTGTTCTTATCATATTAAAAACGTCTCCTTCAATTCCTAATTTTTGTGAGTGGATATTGGATTTTTTCAGGTACTTCTTTTGATTTTACTGAGATGATTATGTTGCTTTGTCCTTTATTAACACTGTTAATACGGTGCATTACATGAACTGTTTTTTGGATGTTGAACCTACCTGGCATTCTGGCAATATATCCCACTTGGACATAGTTGCGTAATCCATCTCTCTCTCTTTTTTTTTTTTTCCTGAATTGGACTTCCTTATATTTTGTTAAGGATCATGCATCCATGTTCATGAAGCTCTTAGTCTATATTTACTGACTTTGTTAACAAACCAATGCTGACCTCATACTATCAGTTGGGAAGTGTTCCCTGGGCCTTTATTTTCTGAAAGAGTGTGTGTAGGATCAGTACTACTTGTTCTTTAAATATTTGATAAAACTGATTGGCAACATCATCTGAGGCTGATTTTCTATATTGGGAATTATTTTAATTATAGATTCGATACATTTAGTTTTGATATGTCTTAAAATTCTCTAATTCTTCTTGAGTTTTTAAGGCTAATTGGTGCCTTCTCTTGAGTCTTTTATGATAATTTGTGTCTTTCCTGGACTTTTCCCATTTCATTTTGGCTGTGGTATTTTTGGGCAAAATATTGGTCATTATATTATTTCATAATCCCTTTAATTCTTGTAGGGTTGATTGTGGTGCCTCCCCTCTACTTAACTCATGATGTTGGTAATTTGCATAAATTTTAAACAGAAATGTTACCTTTATTATTCAATCATTTTCTACTTCTTTATATAAATACATTAATATTTTTGAATATTAATATACCCTGTACCTTAAGACATTACACATTTACATGTTAGTTCTGGTAGATTTCAATGTTAATCAATTAATTACTTATATTTTTGACACTATTACAGATGTCCCCATTTTCCTCCCCTTTGTCTACCTCCACCCCGCCCATGCCCCACTCCCGTCCCTCTGGCCATCTCCACAGTGTTGTCTGTGTGTGGGTTATGCACATATATTCTTTGGCTAATCCCTCTACCTTCCTTCATCCAGTCCTCCCTCCCTCATCAACTGAGTGAAAATGCAGCCCACAAATGGGAGAAAACATTTGTAGATCATATATCTGATAAATTATTAATATCCCAAATATATAAGGACCTCCTACAATTCAAAAACATGAAAGCAAACAGCTTGATTTAAAAATGGCCAAAATACTTGCATAGATATTCCAAAGGCATACAGGTGGACAATGAGCAATGATAAGATATTCAACATCACTAATCATTAAGGGAATGAAAATCAAATCCCTGTGAGATACCACTTCACAGGCATTAGGATGGCTATAATAAAATAAACAAACAAACAAAAAAAAAACACAACAGAAATTAACCACTGAATTCAAACTCTTATTAGTAGAAATATAAAATGGTACAGCCACTATGGCAATTCCTGAAAAAATAAAAAATAACATTATCATATCATTCAACAATTCCCCTTCTTGATATATGCCTGAAAGTATGAAAAGGAGGAACTCAAACAAATATTTGTACACCCATGTTTATAGCAGCGTTATTCACAATAACCAAAGGTAAAGGCCCTGAAATGTCTATTGCATATAAATAGTTAAAATGTTATTGATGCAAATAACGAAATATTACTCGGTCTTAAAAAGGAAAGAAATTCTGACATGTACGACAACACAGGTGTACATTGAGACCATTACGCTAAGTGAAAGAAGCTAGTGCATACTGAACAAGTACCATGTGATTCGACTTATATGAAGTACTGGAGCAGTCAAATTTGTAGAGTCATAAGTAGAATGGTGGTTACCAGGGACTGGAAGGAGGAAGGAAGAGGGAGTTATTGTTTAATGAATATGAAGTTTCAATTTGAGAAGATGAAATTATAGAGATGGAGGCAGTGATTGCACAATAATATGAATATACTTAATATTGCTGAACTGTACACTTAAAAACAGTTATTACAGTAGTTTCTTATATGTTTACCACAATAAAAATTCACATAGCAATAAGAAATGAGCAAAATCACAGATATCACCCAGCCCCTGCCACCTGTTTAAACTCCTCCGACACTAAATTTTAAGAAAATACTTAAATTTCCCTGGCTGGTGTGGCTCAGTGGATGGAATGCCGACCTGTGAATCATAAGGTGGCCAGTTTGATTCCCAGTCAGGGCACATGCCTGGGCTGTGGGCCAGGTCTCTGGGTAGGGGCATGTAAGAGGCACTTCTTTCTCTCTCACGCAATGATGTTGCTCTCCCTCTTTGTCTCCTTCCCTTCCCCTCCCTCTAAAAATAATTAAATAAAATCTTAAAAAATACTTAAATCATTATAAATATATATTTCAATAAAAATAAGTATGGCAATTGTGAGAGGATAAACACCTAAAAATTGTGAGCGAGATTAAATTTTTATGACAGTTAATTTGCCATTAAGTTTACATTCTTTTCTGTCCTTATTGCAAAAAGAAAAAGATCAAGTTCAGAATCTACTGAATTTTTATTTGGGAAAATTCATCTTTATGGTCCATTGCTCCACCCCTTTTTCTATGTTTTTTTAGGAGTCCAGAGGGTTAATATATTTCTACACATCTAACCTCAGCCAGACTTCTGGTTTTATTCTTTATTAAATCAACTCAACCTAGACTTTTTTATAGACATTATCCCTCAGGTTGCTGCCATTATACTCAATAATAAATTACCTCATGGGGTAAACCTGACTTCTTAATACACTACAATAATAGAGAAACCAAACTGTGAATTTATATAAGTTAAATACATAAGATTCTACATGGGAAGCTGTGACTTTACATAAAACTTCACCAAATATTTAACGATGACGAAGGGAAGGAAAGGACAGCGAAGACATTTACTGCTGTGGCTGTATGTGGTCACCTGCAGAATACACGAAGCCCGACCTTACCCCTGTGGCTCTAGGCAAGGGCCAGGTCACCTCGTTTTGCTCCTTCACACAAATACATACACTCATGTATTCTAATAATCTCCATCCTGTGGAGTTGAACTCCAACTGCCGAAAGACTCCCGGAAAAGAATAAACAAGTGGGGAAATCAGTTTCATAGCACTGTGCTTAGAAAACTAACAGCCTCGTTCTCGATGACTATTTGTCAACAGGAAGCAAGCAAGGCGTTAGTGACTTAGTTCTTCTTTATATGAAACTGATTTTATCTGAGGCAGAAAGTTTGAAGCCATGCTACCTTTAACTGACAATTTTTAGTTCCTTTCAAAAAGATGGAATCTCAAGAGTACAAGGAGGAGACTTATAGGAATAGAAGAGCCTTCTTTGGTGATCTGCACATGTAAATTTAGTGGATGTGTTTTGATTTTGTCAGAAAACTAATGTAAAAATAAATAAGTATTCATTTTTAGGGAAAATCAAAACCAAAAGAAAAGAAGGAGAGTGAGAAAGAGAAGGTTTTGAGATATAAAGAATAGCAAGAGGAGACCTATTTAAGGCAGAATGGCCCGAGAGGACCTCTTTGAGACTGAGCCATTTCATCCTGATTGATGAGGTCTCATTCCTCTGCACAGCCTCTCCCAGTACAGTAAAGGTCACATTTTATTTGGCACATCTCTCTGTTTCTAAGTAATGTATTGTGAATGATAAACACAGTACAAAGATAAACATGTAAAAACACAAAACCTGTGTCAAACAGGAGAAAATAAGAAAATAAAACAAATTAAAACCCCCCTCAAATAAGAACAAGATGCAATATATTCAGTAAAATAATACAGGGTGGGGCAAAAGTAGGTTGTTGTTCATATGGAAAATAATACAATAATTAATAAATAGTAATACTAGAATAAACTCTGTTTTCTACACTAACAACTGTAAACCTAGTTTTGCCCCCTTATAAATCTGGTACTCTAAATGCAATTAGAAATACAGCAATTCTCAAAAAAGTCACAAAATATATGAAAGTCTAGCTTAAGTAATTCTTACCAATTTATATTTGCCCAATGATTTCATATTATGTCAAATGTAATTCAAGTTATTTTACTGCATGTGATCTACCCTACTTTTCCCTAGAATCAAGTATTAGCTTCCTTAAAAGTAATTTTTTTCCTATTATTATGTAGTAGTTTCCTCAAAGGTAAATTTAAGCCTTCATCCCTTATGAAGCAAAATATTGTTTGAAATGTCTAAATGTAAATATTTCTGGTTTCTACTCAATAAAGTTTTCTAAAACCTTGAGACCCTATTATACATAGTGGTACAATGGAACCTCAGATCTCACCCTTAATTCATTCCATAAAACTGTTTAAATGATTTGTTTGAAAAGCAAATTTCCTTTGCCCTGGAGAGATGCATGATTCATCATACAGGCATCAGCAAGAAAGGGTCGTCGGATGAAGAATCAAGACCCAAAGTTTTGTTAGACAACCAAGACATTGTTTTCCATGAACAGTTTGGTCAAGAACTGAATTATTCCAGAATCAAAATGTTTGAGAACCAAGGCTTGACTATATTTCATTACACATCATATTCACTGATTGAAAAATATTGGGGCACATTCATGTAAGAGTTGGGGGCATTTTCGTAAACAAAACATTTAACAAACACAAAACAATTTATATAAATATCTGAGTAGACAAATTGACATTCTCTGTACTGAAACAGAAAGCATATTATCCAAGCCAATTGAACAAAACAGTCATTTCAATTGATTTTATTATTTCAATTGGCAGAGGGAGAAAATACAGCTGGCAGTGAGAGACGCCACCAATTTTATGCTTTCCAGAACATGTGGTATTTATGTCTAAAAGCCAGCTTCAGACATATCCCGTGGTATTTATGCAGATGTGGAAGAGTTTATAGGCAATTACAATGAAGTGACTCTAGCCAAGCTACTTGATGGAGTGCTCTGGATTTTATTTTTATTTATCGTCATCAAAGTGTAATTACTAAGTGACTATTATTATTACGGTTGCTGTTTTCCTGATGATTTGGGGACTTTGGGTTGGTTCTATAAAGCTAATTAGATTTTGTTCCAGAAACAATGTGACTTGATTTCTGACCATTATCCCTTCCTTCCTTGACACTATCCTTAACAAAAAAAAAAAAAAAAAAAAAAAAAAGTTTTGTGGCACATTTTTAAAAATTAAATAAAAGATAATGGTAAAAATAGTTAAAATTATAGAGCCTTTTTCAGTACTGGGAATCAGGCCTAGAAAATACTCTAATTTTCTTTAAAAATTCCCTTTGGATTTCAGAGCCTATGATTTAATGCATACCTCACAGTTCCCATTAATTCTCATTTATTGTTTTATTTGATTACCAATGCTCAGAAAATCACATTGTTTATGATCAATGTCTCTTCCATCTGTGTTCTGGTAGATTTTAAGGAAAAAATAGAGAGAGTGCTTTATTTTTACTAGGATTTAAAAAATTTTTTATTCAGACTATTTTTAGAGCAGTTCAAGACTCACAGCAAAATTGAGGGGGGTTTAGAGAGATTTCCCATAAATCCCCTATCCCCACACATGCACATTCATAACATCTCCCATTATCAACATCTTTCACCAGAGTGGTATATTTTTTAGAATTAATTAAGCCATATTGACACATCATAATCACAAGAAGTCCAAATTTTACATTATGGTTCATTCTTGATGTTATACAGTCTGTGGATTTGGACAAATGTATACCGATGTGTATTAATTATTATGATATCATTAGAGTATTTTCTATACTTTAAAAATCCTCTTTTTTTCTGTCTATTTCTCTCTCCTAACCCCCACATCACCTGACTAACACTGATCTCTTTACCATCTCCATAGTTTCTACCTTGTCCAGCATGTCATACATTTGGAATCATACAATATGCTGCCTTCTCCAATTTACTTAGTTATGTGCATTTAATGTTTCTTCATGTGTTTTTGTGTCTGTATATTTCATTTATTTTTAGTGTTAAATAATATTGCAATGTCTAGATGCACCACAATTTATTTACTCATTTACCAACTAAAGGATATTTTAATTGTCCTTTGGTTGTTAAATGTAGGACAATCCAGGTTGTCTGTTAGAGTCTTTATTTTATTTTTTTTTTTGGTATATTTTATTGATTATGCTATTACAGTTGTCCCATTTAGTCCATTTTAAAATCAGGCCATTTGTTATCCTATTGTTAAGTTTTAAGACTCCAGTGTATAACTTGGATAGCAATGTTTTATCAGATGTGTTTTTTGCAATTTTTTTCTCCAAGTCCGTGACCTGTCTTCTCATTCTCTTGACATTGTCTTTCACAGAACATAACTTTTTAATTTCAATAAAGTCCAGTTTATCAATTACTTCTTTCATGGATCTATCCTATGATGTATTACAAAAGGCATTATGATACTCAAAGTCAGCTAGGTTTTCTCATATGTTATTTTCTAAGCATTTTATAGCTTTGCATGTTATGTTTAGGTCTATGATTCATCTTGAGTTAATGCTGTTGAAGGATGCAAGGTTTCTGTCTACTTTTATTGTTCTGAGTGTGGATGTCCAATTGTTCCAGAATCATTTGTTGAAGAGACCATCTTTGCTACATTAAATTACCTTTGCTGTTTTGTCCAATAACATTGGCTATATTTATGAGGGTCTATTTTGGATCTCCATTGATCTGTTTGCCTGTTCTTTTGTAAATAATACACTCTCTTGTTTACTGTTGTTTTATAGTAGATCTTGAAGTTGGGGGTGGGCATAAGTCTTATAATTTTGTTCTTTTCTTTCAATGTTGTGCTGGCTATTTAGGAACTTTTTTCTCTCCATATAAACTTTGAATATATTTGTAGTTATCCACAAAAGAACTTTCTGGGATTTTGATTGTAGTTGCTTAAATCAAGTAGGGAGGAACTGACATCTTGACAATATTGTCTTCCTATCACTGAACATGGAATATTTCCTTATTTATTTAGTTCTTTGATTTTGTTAAACAGAACTTTTTAGATTTCCTTTATGGTTTCTATGTATATTTTGTTAGATTTGTGTGTAAGTATTTCATTTTTGTGGTGCTAACATAAACGGTAAATTATACCATTTACTTTTTACCATTATACCATTATATTTTTACCATTATACCATTATACTTTTTAAAAATATTAAAAACTTTTTTTATCATCGTTCAGTTACAGTTGTCCCAATTTTCCCCCATTGCTCTCCCCTGCCCTACTCACCCCCTACCTTCCATATTCAATCCTCCCCTCAATTGCCTTTTCCATGGGTCCTTTATACATGTTCCTTGACTTGACCCTTCCCCTTCTTTCCCCCATTATCCCCCTTCCCCCTCTCCTCTGGTCATTGTCAGTTTGTTCTTTATCCCCATGTCTCAGGTTCTATTTTGCTCACTGGTTTGTTTTGTTGATTAAGTTCCACTTATTGGTGAGATCATAAAATCTTTTAAGTATAGTTGTTATACAATATTATATTGGATATATCAGTTTTAGGTATATAATGTAATAATCTGACAATCTATACCTTACAATAGGTAATCACATCACTAACTCCAGTATTATGTTTTTAATGTCAAAATCCAGTTGTTCATTGTCAGCATATATGAAAGAAATTGAATTTGTATATGGAATGTTTAGCCTGCAACCTTGCTATAATGGCTTCTCAGTTCCAGGAGATTCGTTTGTTTGTTCTTAATGTCTTTAAACTTATATGGAACTTAATAGTTTGTCTAGGTTTGTCACATATCTCATCATGATAAGTACATTCTAATAAAAGCAGGCTTAGTGTTATGTGCCTTATATAAATGAAATACATTAAGGGTCTAACTAAAAGTTGCAAACCTCATTAGTGTCAGACTGGAAGAAAAATCACATGCTTTGACTTCTGGTCTTATGCTGTATGTATCAATTTCAAGAAAAGTATTTTACATAAATAATTTGGTCACTGAAATCCCAGGACTTCTACCACCCACTAGTGCAGAGGTAATCAATAAGGTCAAAGTTCACCTGGGTTCAAGCATGAAATGTGGGTCAAGAGTGAATCATGCTGGAGTAAATTATAGGACTGAGCTGAAAGGGCCTATTTTGGATCAAGCATGGGCTGAGATTCAAGAATGAATTGGAGGAGTGGATTACTTGAGGTTAATATGAGATGGTCAAAGAGAAATAAAGTGAGATAATTGCATTAATATTTATAGTGTCAGAATATTTCTGTGGCCCAGTCAGAAAGGCTACTTGTTCATTCATTCAGCAAATACTATTGAATGCCTACAATGTGCCATACAAAGCACTTGTAATAAAGGAGTGAAGAAGACAAATCCATGCCTTCACAGAAATTCTTTTCTGAATGATAATATTTTATAAGTTTCTATCCTTAGAAAGGTAGATTGATTCTATTTTAGTATATATAGTATGTTGCAATTTTATTTTCTCACAAAGGACCCTGCTCCTAGAAATGAGTTCATAATCCAGACATATAGAGTAATGGTGAGCTTAATGAATTTTTATAAATGTAAAAAATATTGAAGAGAAAATGAACTTGTGAGCTGCCTGTCTGCTACTGATAAGCCCTTAGAAATAAAACAGACAAAAGAAAAGTCTGAAAAAATCAATTATTTTTTCAAACCAGATATATGGAGAGACGTTGGGGTTTTCAGATTCATATTTGTCTATTTTTTTTAGATTTTGTTGTCCAGCATGAAATCCCCACTCATAAAATGATTTATGTGAAGCTAAATTAGAAGCATAATGATTTTCTCAACCATAACAATCATGAATGTCAATTTTCACTCATTAAAGGATTTGCATTAAAAATAATTTTTGGAAGGACCATTTTGTCCCCTTTCACTAGCAAAACCAAATTCATAAGCTGACATTAATTCATAGGTCTTAGGTAATTAGCAAAAGTGCCTTGTCAAAATGCTTTTTAATGTTCCTTTAATTCAGACTCATAATTATCCCAGGAGTGAATGAATATGTTTTAACCAATAAACTAAATAAGCTAGAATATGCATCCCTGAGGAAGTTCTTACCAGTTAAACTGATCAGACCTGGATTAATCAATAGAGTCAACCATTCATTCTGCCACTTAAAAAAAAAAATTGTGCATGTGCTTGGCTATGTGTCAGATCCTGAAGAGTGATAGAGTGATTCAGAGCACTTTCTTTTGTTTGTATGTATGTATGTTTGTATGAATGTATGTATGTATTTACTTATTTATTTATAGGTTTTCCCCCTCAAAGGCTTATAATCTAGTTGCACATATTAGCAAATAAAAGCAAAAAGTATTTGTGATATAGGATATTTTATACTATATACATAATATAGAATAAGTATCACTATGTAAATACTTAGCAGCACATCCTATAAGTATCAGGCAAGAATGACAATATTCACCACAGAATGACACACCATTGCTCAATTTTTGAATAGAAACAAGAATAAACCAAGAAAGAGAACAAAGTATGGAGAGGATATTCTAAGCACAGGGAAAGCATGACAATAAGAGTTTACAGTTGTTTGTGTTCCTAACATTATACTGTTGCTGGTTCATAGAACTTAGCAAAGAAAGTGCTGGCTGGAAACATAGGCAAGGCACATGCTGTGGAAAGACACACACCAGGCTGAAGAGCTAAGAGTTTGTCCTGTTTGCTAGTGGAAGGAGTTTAAAGAAAGTTAGCTGTACCAGTAGATACATGTTTTTACTAAGATATTTTTTAGAATGTAAATAATACTCTTTGCTTGTTTCTAGTGACACAGTACAGGTTTCAGCATGTAATTTTGGGTTGCCCCCTCCAGTGTTAGATTTTCTATATTCTAATTTACTTTTTCTCAGAAAATCATAAAATTGAAGAAATTACCTTGATATTAGATACTATGCCAGATAATCTCTCCATTTTGGGTTTTATCCAGGAATGCAATAATTATTTAATACAACATTCATTCAACGTAATTCACCCTATCAACAGGGTTTGAAGAAAAACTATAAATCTGTCTTATGTAAAAAACTGAATTCTTTCCCCCTAATATCAGGAAGAAGGCAAGTAAGGCACTTTCATTGATCTTATAAAACTTGGCAAGGAAAATCTTAGTGACTGCACTAATGCAAAAAAAAATAAAGTGAAATTATTTCTGTATTGTAGAATCCATGGTTGTCTACTTTAAAAAATCCAAAGTAATCCATAAAAAATGCTACTGGGACTAATAAGTATATTTAGATGTTTCAGGATTCAAGGTTAACATACAAAAATATATTTTAATTGTACAGCTGGAAGCTGAAACTCAAACAAAATACAACCTCGACAACAAAAGGACAATTTCCATAAGCATAAAAAAGCCTGAAATCCCAATATAGAAATTCAACAAAATATGTAGATGACTCTCATGCTTAAAATTATAAAATAGTAATGAAAGACATCAAACATGACCTAAATAAGTAGAATGAGATTCCATATTCATATATTGAAAGGGCAGTATTTTTAACATACTAATTCTCCTAAAAATGACCTATAGATTAGAATGAATCCAGTCAAAATACTTGCAGAGTTTTTTAAGAAACCAACAAAATGACTAAAATTTAAATAGAAAGTCAAGGTAATTAGAAAACACAAAACTAATTTTAAAAAGGACTTACACTAACTGATTTTTAAGATTTATACATTGCAGGAATTAGGACAGTGTAGTAACAATAGAAAGATAAGACACATAAATCATGCAACAAAATAAACAGTTCAAGAAAAGACCCATGCATGTTATAGTTAGTTGATTTTCAATGAAAATACAAAGGCAATTCAATATGTGAAGAATATTATTTTTAACAAATGATGCTGAAACAGTTGAATATTAAATACCAAAAAATCTAAAGTCACACCACACACCATATACAAAAATGAATAAGTTACATTTTAGAGTGAAATGTAAAATATAACTATAATACTTCCAGAGGAAAATAAAACCAACAAGGCAAGAGGCAATCTTTGTGAGCTTATGTGAGGCAAGATTTCTTAGCCATGACACCAAAATAAAATCCATAAAAAGAAACAATTAATAAATTAGACTCATGTAAATTAAATTTTTCTTTTTCAAAGACAATGTTAAGAATAGGAAAAGAAAAGAAAGACACTGGAAGAAAATATTTTCAATATAAATTTGGTATCTGGGGTGTATAAAGAACCCTCACACCTGAATAAGATGAAAACAGAAAACCCTATTAAAATGTCAATTAAACAGTCAAAAAGATGTTTCATCACAGAAGGCCTAGAGATAGTAAACGAGCATATGAAAAGTTGCTGAACAAAATCAGTAATTGGGAAAGTACAAATTTGAACAACAATGCAATGTCACTGTGCACCAGTTAGAATGGCTAAAATTAAAACACACACACACACACACACACACACACACACACACACACCCCAAATCATAATATCTGACAGCATCAAGTGCTGGTGAGGATATGGAGATACTGGAACTCAAATACATGATAATGGAAATACAAATGGCATATCACTTTGGAAAACAGTCTGGATGTTTTTCATAAAAATAAACTGATGTGTATCACCAGTTTGATACACATCAAAAAATTTTATTATATATGTTATATATGTTAATAATTTTTATTAAATATATGTTTATTATGAAAAAATAAACATATTTTCAATATGACTCAGAAATCCCACTTAGTTCTTTACTCAGGAAAGATAAAAACTTTCTTTGCCAAAAGAATATGTACCCAGGTGTTTGTAACTTTATTCATAATCATGAGGCACTGAAACAATTCAGATATCTTTCACCTGGTTGAATGGACCAGCCAAAGATGGCACACACACTTACTGGGATCCTCCTCAACCACACAGGAGGGAATCACTGACGCAGACAAAGACATGTATCAGTGTCAAATGAATTATGTTAAGTGGCTGAAAACTGATTCAAAGGGCTGTATACGCCATGATTCCACTTAAGACCTTTTCAAAAATTCAAATACATATGTATTAAAATCATATAAGTAAGGTAGTTACTGGCCCTTGTAAGGGAGTAGGAATGAGGGGCAGGTTACGTACAGAATGACATGGGACAATTTGATATACAAAAGGTAATGAAACTCTTGTATATCTTTGTTTTCATGGTATTTTGATGACTGAGTTGTATAAAACTTGCTAAAAGAATAAAATTGAAATATTGCCACAAGACAAACTACTGAGCAAACGATTAATTAAATAAGTAAGGTGTCTAGATATGTTAACTAGACAGGAGGAATCCCTTCACAATACATATTAAATTGTCATGTCGTACACATTAAAAATTTTACAAGTTTATTTGTCATGGATAAATTGACTCAATTATTACCCAAAAGTTTGTTAGGCCAAAATAAGGGAGAAATAGAATTTTCCAGCTTAGGTGGGAGAGGTGTATCTGGCTTTAGGAATAAGAAGCTCAGATAATGTGTTTAATTATTTATGTTTTTCAAGCTTTATTGAGGCATGACTGATAAATCAAATTTAAGTTTTACAACGTGATTTTAAAAAGTTGTGCAATATTGATTAATGTAAGTATATGTTGTAAAATGATTACCACAATCACATTAATTAACATACCCATCACCTCACATAGTTACCTTTTTTGCATGTGTGGTAAGCACATTTATTATTAACCCTAATCACTATGCTATACATTATGCCTCCAGAATTTTCATCTGATAATTAAAAGTTTGTACCCTTTAACCAACATCTCCCTATTTCTGCCAGCACGCAGCCCCTGGGAAAAAAACAAAAACAAAAACTGCATTTCTGTGTTTATTGCAGCATTATTCATAACACCCAGGATAAGAAAACAGTGTGTTGACAGATAAATAGATAATGAAAATATGATTATATTTACATATACAATAGAATATTATTTAGCCATAAAAAGAAGGAAATCCTGTTATTTGCAGCAACAAATTATGTCATTTAAATAGTCTTTCTTCCTGTCCCAAAGTTCTGCCTCCTGCACTTTGAACTTAATTAGGTTAGTTGTTGCTATGAGCCTAGAATCTGCAAGTTTGACATGCATCATCACAGCAGAGAGAAGCTAATGTTTAGCGCTAGGTGGGTCATATGCCATTCCCCTCTAGATCGATTTCTATGAGAAGAGATATTGAATACTCTGACTGATATGAATCCATTCATCCTCAATATTCAAAAGATTAAGGGTGGGCTGTCCCATAAGAAAAGAAATAGGAGTTCTATTTCTGGAAGGAGAGTGGGATATTGGATGAAGGAGAAAAATAGAGGGCCAAAGAGCAGTGAAAATATGGCACACACACACATACAAAGACAGCATGCTGGGTAATTTCGTGGCTGACACAGGAATAAGCCTGTAGTTCTTAGAAAGAGAGAAAACATTTCAGAGCAAGAAAATAAGAAAGAAATTAGGAGGTTTGTTTCATTTCATGTGTATCTTAGAAATATAAGATTTTGATAGCCAAGCATAGAAAAATAATTTTAAATAGAGTGAAGTAAAAAACATGAAAAAACAGATCTGAGAGACAGAGTTGCTTATTTTTTACTAAAAGATAGAATTAGAACAGCACATTCATCTTATATAATGTTCAGCCAAATATACAGGGTCTGGCAGAAATAATGCCCCTTTTTATTACAAAATCTTTTATTACAAAATCATAAGCATGTAATTTTGTAACATAATATCAACACTCAAGCACACCATATATCATTTTAGGTGAAGTGTTCATATTAAAACTATAAGTTATTACACCCATATTATTACCCTACCAACCACACTCAAGCAGGCATTATTTCTGTCAGACTCTGTATTTGAAATTGCTAACTTTTTCCTTCAGCTGTGTGGGGGTAAAACATTCTGAATTTAATCTTTACCATTTTCTAATAAAATGGGACTCAACCAAGAATTTAAGGATGATGTATCATTTAAAAATCAAGACATATAATGTTCCATTTTAATGGCCAAAAGTAGGGAAAAAAAAACACACATAATCTCAGATACATGCAGAAATAAGGTTGAACACAACCCACACTTATTCATGGTAAAACAAACAAACAAACAAACAAACAGAAACAAACACAAAAAAACCTCAGTAACCTAGCTATAGAAGGGAACTTACGGTAAAAGTCATCTACAAAAATTGCTAGAACTAAAGTTGCCATGTATAATGGTGAAATACAATATATTTTCCCTAAATCGGGTAGACAACAAAAGTGTTCACTCTCACTACTTCTATTCAGCATCACACAGCAGTTCCCAGACAATGTAATAAAGCAAGAAAAAATAATAAAATAAATAGAAAGATCTAAAACTCTCTTTAATCATTCACATGATTGTGTATGTGGAATCCTCACAAAGCTACTTAATAGCTACATGAACTAATAAGTGAATTTACAAAGATTTCTGAGTATAAGGTCATCATCATACTGACAAAGTTCATATATCTGTGTATTAGCAACAAACATTTGGGAATTAAAATAAAAAACAAAATAGAAAATAAAAATAAAATATTTAGGAAAATATACAAATATACATGAGCTATGTTCACTGAAAACTTCAAATTATTGCTGCAGTTTTCAGTGAACATATCCTAGGACATCAGCAAGATAGCCAAATAAGCTGTCCTCTGAACAACAATAGTTTTGCATCTACCTATGGAGAAAAATATCTTTTTGGAGGCTTTGGGATTTAGAGAGGAGATTATGAAATTCTGGGGCAGCCCAAGGCTGAGGACAACCATTTTGAGAATGCTGACCATATCTGGGTGGCTGAGTTGCTTACCATGGTTCCAGCCACAGATATAGAAATAGCTTGGCACCCCTGAAAATGACCTACAGGCTCATTTAGCTGGATCTTTTTCTTTTTAAAAAAGATTTTATTTATTTTTAGACAGAGGGAAAGAGAGAGAGAGAGGGAGAGAAACATCAATGTGTGACTGTGCCTCATGTGACCCCTGCTGGGGTCCTGGGCTGCAACCAGGCATCTGCCCAGACTAGGAATCAAACCAGCAACCCTTTGGTTCTCAGGCTGATGCTCAATCCACTGAGCCACACCAGCCAGGGCTGGCTTGGTCTTTTTATCAGACTATTTGCCAAGGGACTCAGGAGGAGTCATGCCAACCCATGCACTGGGTGACGGCTGTATAGATCTTCATCCAGCCTGTGGAACCTGAAGTGGCTTGTGAACCAGCTCTAACCTGCCCCTTTTGGACTCAGTCCAGGAGCCAAATGTGGTCAGACTATAGAGTCTTAAATCGCCTCTATTTTGCCTTATGCTGGGTAATTGAGCTCCAGCCAACTTCAGTCATAGTCAGTAGAGTTATGTTGTAACAGGGACTTAGAAGGAAACACTTCCATCTGTGCTCCTGGGGATTCTGTTCTCAAAAATTGGGTATAAAAAGAATATATCTCAGCATGACAAAAGCCATAGATGACAGATCCACAGCTAACATCATATTTGTTGACTAAAAGCTCAAAACTTTTCTTCTAAAATCAGAAAGAAAAGAGAGTCCATTCTCATTACTCCTGTTCAACATAGTGTGGGAAGTCCTAGCTAGACCAAGCAGGCAAGAGAAAGAAATAAAAGGCATTCTCATAGGAAAGAGAAATTTATAATTGTCTCTGATTGCAGATGACATGATATTACATATAAAAAAGCCTAAAGATTCCACCAAAACACTGTTAGAACTAATGAATGAATTCAATAAGTTTCAGGATACACAAATCAATATACAAAAACCAGTTGTATCTTTATACACTAACAATGAAATATAAAAAAATAAGTAAGGAAAATAAACCCCTTTTATAATAATAACTAATATAATAAAAAGCTTAATAATAAACTTAACTAAGAAGGTAAAAGATTTATACACTGAAAACTATATTGAGAAAAGAAATTGAAGAAGATAGAAATAAATGGAAAGATCTCTCTTTTTCAAATATCACTAAAATACTTTATTTTAGCATATATATTTTTTCAAATTTTATTAATGCATTTGGTTAGTCCAATATATTAGGAATATTATTATTTAACCACATAGTCTGTTTAAAGACTTTTAAAATTAAATTTATCGGGTTGACATTGGTTAATAATATTATATTGGTTTCAAGTTTACATATCTATGATACATGATCTGTGTATTGCATTGTGTGCCACCACCCAAAGTCAGGCAGAAGAGATAGCAAACCGAGGCAGGGAGGGAAAGGGACACATGTTTCACCCATTAATTAAGCAGTCCTGAGAGCTGGTCAGATAAGATTGCCAGGTGTTCTGAAGATCACAAGAGAGACCATGATAAGTACAGGAAGAGTGGGGCCTTTGAAATTGTGTGTGTACCAGTTCCACTATCTTGGAAAGGAAGCCTTTGAAACTGTACGTTAATCCTCAGGTCCAGAGAAAGGAGGAGGAGGGGAGCCTAGAAAGCTCCTAAACCCCTATAGGCCGGGCACTCAGGCTAGCTGGGTGTCCGCTTGTGGCTTCGTGCTCAAGTTTATTTCATAAATAAACGTGCTACCACATTTCCACCATACTCTGTCTTTTGCCTGAATTCTCCTCTCATGAGCAAGACAAGAACTGAGGAGGGGGAACCCTGTAACTCTGTTCTACCCAGTAATAAAACCATTTTCTGTCACCATTTACTTGGCCTCCTTTATCCCCACCACCCCTATCTGCCCTACTGCTGTCTGTGTCTATGAGTTTCAGTTTTATGTACCACAGGGGAATGAAATCAAAAAAAGAAGAAGAAACATATCTCATGTTCATAGATCTGTTTATACAATTACTGCAGAAATATAAAATACTTTAAAAAGCCAAAATAAATGCATAAAGAGAACAAAACTTTATCCTATCTGATTAAAAAATTTGAAATAGTTGTTGGCCAAATTGATCTCTGGAACAGAAGAGAGTCCAGAAATAGAACTAAGACTTCCAAGCAATTCAACAGGGAAAAGAAGGCTTTTTGAACAAATGATACTAAAAGCTGAATATCTGTAAAAAAATCAATGAACAAAATTCTTTGATTCATATCTCACATTATGCACAAAAATAATTTGGATGTTCATGCCCTGTATGTAAAAGTTTAAAAAATGAGATTTCTAGAGTTAAACTAAAGCAAATATTTTTGTTATATTAGTGTGGGCATAGATTTTAGGACACAAAATCAATGAAAGTGTAGAGAAGTCACAGTTTAGGGAATATATATGTCTTTGAAAAAAACTTTTTCATACTAAATAAAAATCTCCTACACCATAATAATAGGAAGATAGTCCACTAAAAATGGGAAACATGTTTGCACGGCTATTTTACTATAGAAATTTACTAAGAGCCAGTAAACACATGGAAATATGTTTAACATAATCATCAGGACATACAAAATAAAAGCACAATCATGAACTACTATTATACAATAGATTGGCTAAAATTTAAAAGTCTGACAACATCAAATAATGGTGTTGTGGATCAGCAAAAATTCTCATGCATTGCTGGTGGGAGTGTAAAACAACAGAATCATTTTGGAATATTGTTTTTATAAATTTCTTAAAACAGTAACATATATTCATCATATTGATGAATGTTCAAGATATTCTACATCTAGATAATTAATCAAAAGAAATAAAATGTATGTACACACAAAAAAACTTTTACAAGAAAGAACACAGAAACATTGTTTATAATAAGTGCAAACAAAAAACAATCCAGATATTCTTTGATAGGTGAATAGGTAAAGAAATCATAGCATATTTGTAGAATAAAAATCTATTCAGCAGCAAAAAAAAAAAAAAAAATACTGAGGTTTGAAACATGGATCAATATCCAAAGTATTATGCTGGGTGAAAAAACCAAGTGATTCAATTTGTGTGAAGTTCTCATAGTCAGTATTGAACTAATTTGATAGAAATCAAAAAGGTGGGCACCTGGGGCTAGGGTTGGTAATGGTGAGGGTTAGGGAGGTGCACAGGGGAGAGCAACTTCAATTAAAAAAAAAAAAGGAAACTGTGGGGTAATAGTAATATCCTGTTTGTTTTATTGTGATAGTGGTTACACATGTGTATATATTTGTCAAAACTCATTGAATATTCCACTGTGCATTTCATCATATGAAAATAATTTCTCAGTTTTTGGAAAATGAATTGAGATTGCACATCTTTGAGTATAGCATATTCTGTATACCTATGATGACTGCCTTTAAATTTTTCCATGGATAAAATCTGTAGATAAACATTAACAACAACATATTATAGCAATATCTTCTAAAAATTATTTTAAATTTCTCTTCCTGGTGATAAATATAAATAGTCACTATATAAGATAGTGGTTATTCATAATCAGTGACATTCTTTTCATCTCCAAACTTATGAGGTTTACACTGATTAATGTTCAAAGATATTTGGATGACTTTGGATCGACCGTAGTCTATAGGTGGTGATATCTAGTAATCAGCATGATTCCTTAGCTTATAATCCATCACCTTGAAGTACATACTATATGATGCAAAGCTGATTTACTGTAGCGGCCACTTCAGCACTTCTTCATCACCTAAGGGAACCTTCTTAAAAGTTGACAGAATAAAAAGTTTGAAGCATATACAAAGACTTAATCTCACAAAATAATTATTTTTTAAAATAGAAGTTAACTCAATTTTCCATTTCAAATGAATATGCCCTATTTACTTGGAAACCATCTCAATTTGTTTATACATTTCTCATAGACATTACTCATTTTCTTTCTCTTTTACCTCTATGTACTCATGAAAAAATGTAAGTGGTCAGCTATATTGTCCTGGGTAGAAACTAATAAATATGTTTAAATGCTTTCTTGCGCAAAACTTACAGGAGAGGCAGTACAGCATAGTGGTTCAGAACACACAATTTAAAGTAGAATTGCCCAGCCACACCACTATATGATATGTGTGCTATTCATGAATTGTCTTTCTGAATTTAATTTATACCACATTTAAAGTGTGGAAAGTGTTTTCTCTGTCCCATAAGTTTTGGACTGTTGTGTGTTCATTTTCATTTCTTTCCAGAAAAATTTTGATTTTGTCCTTGACCTCATTATTAACCCATTCATTGTTTAATAGAGTGCTATTTGATCTCCATGAATTTGAGTGTTTTTGAGTTCTTTCCTTGAGTTGGTTTCTAGTTGCAGGCCCTTGTGGTCTGAGAAAATGCTTGATATGATTTCAATTTTCTTGAATTTGTTGAGGCTTGCTTTGTGTTCCATAATGTAGTCTATCTTTGGAACTGTTCCATTTGCATTGGAAAAGAATGTGTATTTTGCTTCTTTGGGATGAAAGGTTCTGTATATATCAGTTAAGTCCATTTGATCTAGGGCATTATTCAATACCACAATATCCTTGTTGATATTTTGTTTGGAACATCTAACCATTTTTGACAGTGGGGTGTTATAATACCCAAGTATAAGGGTGTTGCTGTCTATACCTTTCTTGAAGTCCTCCATGATTTTCCTTATATATTTGGGTGTTCCTTGTTGGGTACATATATGTTTACAATGTTTATGTCTTCTAAACACACACCAATCCAAAACTTATGGGACACAGCAAAGACAGTCCTGAGAGGGAAATTCATAGAGATATAAGCCTACCCAAAAAAGTTAGAAACATTTCAAATAAAAAACCTAACCCTACATCTACAAGAACTGGAGGAAGAACAACAAACAAAGCCCAAAGTGACTAGAAGAAAAGAAATAACCAAGATCAAAGCAGAATTAAATGACATAGAGACTAAAAGAACAATCTGAAGGATCAAAAAATCCAGGAGCTGGTTCTTTGAAAAGATAAACAAAATCAACAAACCTTTAAGCAGGCTCATTGAGAAAGAAAGAGAACACAAATAAATAAAATCAAGAATGAAACGGGAGAGATTATAACTGATACCACAGAAATACAAAGGATTGTAAGCAATTACTATGAACAACTATATGCCAAGAAATTTGAAAACCTGGGTGAAATGGACAAATTTCTAGAAAAATATAATATTCCAAAACTGAATCAGGAAGAAGCAGAAAGCCTGAAAAGACTGATAACAGCTGGTGAAATCCAAGCAGTAATTAAAAAACAAAACAAAACACAAAAAACTCCAGGCACACAAAAGCCCTGGACTGGGTGAATTCACAGAACAGTTTTACAAAACATTTAAGGAAGAGCTAACCCCTGTCCCTCTCAGGCTTTTCCAAAAAATCCAATAAGATAGAAGACTCCCAAACTCTTTTTATGAAGCCAATGTCATCCTAATCCCAAAACCAGATAAAGACACAACAAAGAAAGAAAACTATAGGCCAATGTCACTGATGAACATAGACACTAAAATCCACAGCAAAATATTGACAAACCACATCCAGTAATACATAAAAAAGATCATCCACCATGATTGAGTGGGATTCATCCCAGGGATGCAAGGATGATACAATATTCCCAAATCAATAAATGTAATATATCACATAAACAAAAAGAAACACAAAAATCACATGATTTTTTTGTTAAAAAAACAAAACCATATCAATAGATGCAGAAAAAGCGTTTGATAAGGTACAGAACCCATTTATGAAAAAAAAAAATGCTCAGCAAAGTGGGAGTAAAGGGGGCATCCCTCAACATAATAAAGGCCAGACACGAGAAACCTGCAGCCAACATCACATTCAATGAGCAAAAACTAAAACCTTTCCCACTTAGATCAGGAACAAGACAAGGATGTCTGCTTTCACCACTTCTATTCAACATAGTATTGGAAGTCCTAGCCACAGCCATCAGACAAGAAAAAGAAATAAAAGACATCCAAATTGGAAAGGAGGGAGTAAAATTGTCACTGTGTTCAGATGATATGATAGTATACAGAGAAAACCCTATAGACTCCACCAAAAAAACTACTGGACCTAACAAGTGAATTTGGCAAAACAGCAGGATACAGTGTCAATAATCAGAAATCAAAGGCATTTTTGTACACCAGCAATGAAATATCAGAACCTGAAGTCAGGAAAAAAATCCCATTTGCTATAACAAGAAAAATAAAGTACCTAGGAATAAACCTTACCAAGGAGGCAAAAGATCTTTACTCAGAGAACTACACAACCCTGAAGAGAGAAATTAAGGAAGACACAAATGAATGGAAGCATATACCATGTTCATGGATTGGAAGAATTAAAATCATCAAAATGCCCATACTACCCAAAGCAATTTATAGATTCAGCACAATCACTATTAAAATACCAATGACATGTTTCACAGATTTAGAACAAACATTTCAAAAAATTTTATAGAACCATAAATGACCCCAAAAAGCCACTGCAATTTGGAGAAAGAGGAAGAAAGCAGGAGGGATCACAATACCTGATATCAAACTATATTATAAGGCCATTGTAATAAAACAGTGTGCTACTGACATAAGAACAGACACATAGATCAATGGAATGGAATGCAGAGCCCAGAAATAAACCCATGCCTCAATGGTCAGTTAATATTAGACAAAGGAGGCAGAAACTTAAAATGGAGTAAAACCAGCCTCTTCAACAAATGGTGCTGGGAGAGCTAGACATCTACATGCTAAAAAAAAAGAAACTCAACCACCAACTTACACCATACACAAACATAAATTAGAGGTGGATAAAAGACTTAAATATTAGTTGCGACACCATAAAAGTCCTAGAGGAGAATGTAGGCAGAAAATCTCAGATATTCCTTGCAGCAATATTTTCAGCAATATATCCCCTAGAGCAAGGGACATGAAGGAAAGAATAAACAAATGGGACCTCATCAAAATAAAAAGCTTGTTCACAGCTAAAGAAAATGTCACAAAATGAAAAGGGAACCAGCTGTATGGGAATACATATTTGCCAATGATACCTCGGAGAAGGGTTTGATCTCCAACATATATAAAGAACTCACATGACTCCACTCTAGATAGACGAACAACCCAATTAAACAATGGGCAAAGAACCCGAACAGACACTTCTCCAAGGAGGACATACAGAGGGCCCAGGCACATATGAAAGGATGCTCAGCATTGCTAGCCGTCAGAGAGATGCAGACTAAAACCACAAGGAGATGCCACTTCACACTGGTCAAAATGGCCATTATCACCAGACAAGTGCTGGTGAGGATGTGGAGAAAAGGGAATCCTAGTGCTTTGTTGGTGGGAATGCAGACTGGTGCAGCCACTGTGGAAAACAGTTTGGAATTCCCTCAGGAAACTAAAAATGGAACTGCCTTTTGACCCAGCAATTATACTTCTGGGATCATACCCTAAGAATCCTGAAACACCAATTTGAAAGAACCTGTGCACCCCAATGTTCATAGCAGCACAGTTTATAATAGTAGCCAAGTGCTGAAAATAACCTAAATGCCCATCAGTAAATGAGTGAATCAAAGAACCATGGTACATTTACACAATGGAATACTATACAGCAGAAAGAAAGAAAGAGCTCCTGCCCTTTGCAACAGCATGGATGGAACTAGAGAGCATTATATTACGTGAAATAAGACAGGTGGTAAAAGACAAAAACCATATGATCTAAACTATAAGTGGAACCTAATCAATAAAACAAAGAAGCAAGCAAAAGATAACCAGAGACACCGAACTAAAGAACAAACTGACAGTAACCAGAGGGGAGGGGGGAGAGGGATAATGGGGGAAAATAGAGGGAGGGCCACCAAGGAACATGTATAAAGGACAAGGACACATGGACAAAGCCAAAGGTGATAGGTTCAAGGGTGGGAGGCAGGGATGGGCAGGGAGGCAGAGTGGTGAAGGGAAAATAGAGGCAACTGTACTTGAACAACAATAAAAAAAAATGCAGCAGAAAATAAAAATAAAAAAGGTGGTAAGTGATGACCCCATACAGCTGTTATGGGAAATAAATTAGGAAATACATATTGTTGACGCCAGTGACTGATAGATTTTAAGCACATAATAAATGTTAATGTTTATTATTTTCTGTATCTTTTGTTTACTTGTTTTTAGATTTTCTAGAGGTTCCTCTGGTACATAAGGACCTTAATCAGAATCACAGGCTTTCTGAGTATGTCAATGTTCAATTAGATCCTTCACACACAAAGTAGATTAAATGATATTTTTGCCTAGGTAGGCAAAGACTTAAATAAAACTCAGTAGAATAAGTAGTTGCCATAAATCGTCTGGGCCCCAACAATAATTTTTTGTTGTTGTTGTTCACTGGTGATTTTCAAGTATTGTTGTAGAACAATTGCTGTATTACAGTAGACTTCAATGCCTAAGGATCGCAATAAATATTTTTGAAAAAATAGATTGAGATTTTGGGGCTATGAAACTTGTCTAAACTAGTCAGAGTTCAGATACTTTAGTGCAAAAAAATTTAAATTATTTTTAACATAGTGAAATAATCTATATGAAAATATTGTAAAAATATATTAAAACTTCATGCTTAATTTCTGAACATTAAAAAGCTTAGCTCTTGTTTAAAAATAATATATTTTAACTTGTTTGCTATAAATATAATAGACTAAAATAATTTTTCTTAGAAGAAACACTAGTCAGTATGATCATTAGGATACTCTAAACATAGCTTAACAAAAATTCATTCAGCCATTTCACAGAGATCCTCACAGAAGCCTTTTGTAGTGCATGACACAAAAGAATTTGCTGAATTCTATATCTATATCACTGGGCCATAGTTAGATGTTGTTTCCCAGACTGCCTCTCCACTAGCGAATGTACAGTTGACCACTGAATATCATCGGTTCGAACCGCATTGGTCCACCTATACACAGATTTTTTTAAAATAAATAAAAGTTGACCCTTTGTATCCTCAAGCTTCCCAAATGTGGATTCAACTAACTGCAAAAAAAAAAAAAAAAAAGCATTTTTACATTCCCAACAGCAGATTCCCAGGTGCTAATCAAAAATATCGTTTGGATTGCATGTGGTTGAATCTGTGGATGCAAAGGGCTGCTGTACAGTCAAAAGTTATACTGGTAGTTTCTACTGGTTGGGGTAGGTGCCCCTAACTCCTGCATGTTCAACTGTAAACTGATTACCAAAAGCATATAAAAGACAATATGACAGAAACTGAATTCTTTTCTGTTGGAGGAGGTTATCAAGAGGGCAGTGATAGCCAGTTGACCAGCTAGTGGTATCTGGGTACCCGGTGGCTCCTTACCCCCTCTCCTGTCCTGGGAAGGTACATCCTGCCTACTACTGCTACACTAGCAACTGTTTCCAAGAATGTGGCCTTGACAGAGCAACATGCCGTTGAGACCACGTGGATTGTGTGAGTGACCGAGCACAATGAGGCCTCCATAATAAACGTTTAAGATTCTGGAGTGACCTGCTTCTTTCTTCCCGGGTCCTCTGTGTAACGGGGGCCAGTTTGCAAACCAATATTTTCCTTAACAAAACTTACACTTTCCTCTTAGCAAATTTACTACTATCCAGTTACCGAGTTGGAGAATTTGGTTTTTGTCCTAGATAATATCAACCGATAGTCATTGATGCAAATTCAACACCAACAGGGATCCTTGATTTGGGGTGGAGTGAAGAAGGAAACTTTATTCAATGCAAACAGCTCAACAGTGATACAGCAAGGCTGTGAAAACATATAACTGTGAAGAGGCCCTGGGGTCAGACCTCTCTTTAGTTAAGACCTCTCTGTGGTGGTCTGCTTTGGTCTGCTCCACTCTGTCCCGTTCTGCTCTGGTGACATCTTAGGTGTTGCCGCTCTAGACAAACAAATGCAGTCTTCATTCTTCTGTGGAGAGCGAGCTCTCAGAGCCAGAGAGGAGCTGGTGTATAAGGACAGATGTCTCTGCCCAAGGTCTCCACCTGGTCCTTTTTCATGCAAACGAGAACTCCGAGTCTTTACAGTTTGATTGGTCCAAAGACATTGTCCTGATTAGTCAGAATACAGCCACTCTAATTATTCTGAGCTGTACAGTTTCAACTGGGAACTCCTCTTTAAGGGCTGGCCCAGATGGCAGAAACGGAGCAGGTAGGCAGTTCAGCAGATGGGCAGGCAGTTTAGCCCGGAGGATTCTCCGTGAAGTGCAATTTGAGTGAGAGACCCTTGTGCAGAAATGGCTGTTATAGTTTCTGTTTTTTAATTTGAGACAAGTTAGCTACCAGGAGCCCTTCGTAATAGGTGTCTCTGTCTCTTTTTTTTTTCTTTAGGATTCACAATAACTTTCTGTCTTTCACCCCAAACACAGAATAACTCCAGGCAATTTTACATTTCAATAGCCTCTACTTGTTACCTCTTATTTCTTTTCCGTTTTCAGCACCCTAACTTCTAGAGCTCACCTTTCTTGCCCAGATTTGTAAAAATAATTTGATAGTACTGAGCACAGACTTAATATTCAACTATTAATAAAAAGAAAATTCTTTCTAACAATTTAATTAAAATATGTAAAAGATTAAAAAGTAATACATATAATTGATGCCGCTCTTTGTATAAAAAGTAACAAACACTCATGCATGTGTGTTTGTGTGTGCTTCTGTATGTGTGAAATGTCTAGAATGACATATGTGAAACATATTAACAGTGTTTACTCATGAGAAGAGAACAGAAGTCTTGAGACGGGGGAGATTAAAAAATATTTCAAGCAGGACTCTGTTGTATAATGTTTTACTGTAAGAATGCACCGTCCAGCCTCAGTTGATCTTCAGTTGAACGGTTTACTAAATTTACTGATGTTTTTCTTTTGAAGACAAGCATGCTGAGTTGGGGTCATGACACAGAGTCCTGTCTTTTAGGAGATCATTCTAATGTGCCCTGGTACCTCAGTCCCATATGTTGAGTCATTTCCTTACCAGTAGTCACCGGTTTCACTGGTAATGTTTACTGTAATTGTGTAACTCAATTATACATTGTGTTAAAACGTGAAATATAACTACGAAAATAGTTATTTCCACAAACAATTAGCTGAGTATTTTGAAATCCTTAATGAATGCAAGTAGTGAAATATTTCATTCAAATTTAATATGGGTGATTTAATTATTAGGCAAATTTGTGTAATTTATTAATCTTAACTATAGATTGGTCATAAAGAATAAATTTAAACAGAAATCACTATCATGGACTTGGTTTATGCAGATATTGAAATGCAAGTTCATGCAAAGAAAAGGCTTTGGAGGCACTTCTAAGTTTAAGGGGTTTATGTGCATTTATGTTTTAGCTTTAGACAAAATGTTCAATGAATATGTTTATTCTGACTTATGATTTCCTGCTAGTTGATTCCTTCAACTAATTAGTAAATTGCCAATCAAAACCATGTGAGACAAAACACTTGTATAATACAAATATCTACATAAAATCAATTAAAATATATTGATTAGTAGCAATCTTTAAATTACTGAATATAAGGATTGTACAGGATTAATAACAATCCTTATATTCAATAATTTGATACAAATATATTTATTTACAATCAATGGAAACTCAGTTGCTGAATGTCAGGATGTTGAGAAAAGGTTATAAGACTGAAAACATGTACTTGATAGATATTAAATTGTATTGAACATCTTTGCCTCTGATTTTATTGATTGAAATATATTTATTTTTACATGATTTACCTATTTGTTAACAGTTTACCTGTATGATCAATATAAAAATGGATTAATTATATTTTCTGGAATTAGTAAGAGCAGAAGACCTGGAATCTATACTTTTACTTATTTTTTCATTTTGAAATAATTTAGATTTATAGAAGAGCTTTAAAGCTAGTCCTGAGAGTTCCCTTATACCTGTCACCTGGCTTCACTCATGTTAAAGATTTATATAATTATAATACCTATATCAGCACTGAGAATTAACATTGTTAAAATACCATTAACTAAACCTCATACTTAATTTATATTTTATCAGTTTTTCTACTGATGTCTTTTCCTGTCCAAAGATCCATTCCAGAATATCATGTTGCATTTAGTTTTTAAGTCTCTTTAATCTTCTATTATATGTGACAGTGTCTTGCCTTTCATGACCTTGATACTACTGAAAAGAACTGATGATAATGTTTTGTAGAATAGTGTCCTCTAATTGATTTTTTGCAGCTTCTCTCTCTGACAGTGATAATCTGGTCATCTTTATCTGCAACATATTTACTTTTTCTTTTGACTTTAGTATACATGTACAGTAGTTTTAGAATTGCTACCCTGTAAACATGTGAGAAAGAATTTAATATTTAATGTTTAGAGAATAGTCTTTGGGTAGAGTTCTTTCTGTCTTTAGCCTTATAGTGGTATCAAGGTAAACACTGTTTTCCAAAGTTACTTAGGTCAACTGTTTTCCTATTCCCTTCGGTGAGGTTGTATCATACATTTATAATACAGTTAGATAAACTTGTCATAGTTCACATTCTATCCTGAATTTCTACTATCTGGTTAATTTTTTAAAATTTTGTATACCATAAGGTATTGTTTTTATTGTGGGTGGGTCTATGGGTTTTGGCAAATGGAAAGTCCTGTGTCCCCCATGCAGTGCTTTACAGAACAGATCCATCGCCCTAAAAGTTCATTATTTGTCATTTTTGTAGGCAATATCTCACCCCTGCTCCAATGCCTAATAACTATTGATTTTTTTTTATTAGCTCTATAGTTTTGTGTGAATGCCATGCAAATAGAATTTAAAAATACATGGCTTTTTGTGTCTGGCTTCTTTTATGTACCAAAATGCTTGAATCAATAATTTGTTTTCTTTTACTGCCAACTATATTCCATTTTTTTAAATAAATGTTCTTTAGTTTTCTTATTTACATACCTGTTCAAGGATGTCTGGGCGCTTCCATTTTTAATGAGTATGAATAAAGCTGTATAAACCTTCACATAGGTATTTTTAAACAGACATATTAAGATGTAATTCACAAATTGAAAATTTATTCAAAGTGAATAATTCAACATTTTTTGTGTATGCAGAGCTGTGCAACATTCACTACAGCTTTGAAACATTTCCGTCAGGACAAAAAGAAGCACCATACCCGTTAGCAGTCCTCCCACATTTACTCTCAGTGCTCTTGCCTTAAACAACCACTAATCTACTTCTGTCTCTGTATTTGTCAGTTCTGCAAAATCCATGTAATATATCACTTTTTAACTGGCTTCTTTATCTTAGTACAATATTTTCAAGGATTATCCATGTTGTAGCAATCACTGCTTCATTTCTTTTATTGCTAGATACAATTCCATTTTATGGTTATATCATTTTTTATTAGTCATCAATTAATAAACAACTGTATTGTTTCCACTTTTTGACTGTTTAGCTGTTATAAACATTCATGTGTAAATTTTGTATGGACATATGCTTTTAGTTCTTTTGAGCATAGACCTAAGAGTCAAATTTTTTGGGTCATGTGATAACTCTAAAAGTTATATTTTGAGGTGACTAGAAACTGTTTCCAGTGCAGCTGCACCCTCTTACACTCCCATCATTAGTGTGTGAGTACATTCCCATACTGGAAGATTTAGTATTGCTAATATAGTAGTTGTCCTCAATTTAATATATCAGTTCAACAGAGTCCCAATCAAAATCCTACCAAGTGTTTTTAGATATTTATAGTCTAATTATAAAATTTATATGGAAAGATTAAAAAACTAGAATAGTCAAAACAGTGTTGAAAAAGAAGAACAACGTTGGAGGACCATGATTTTAAGACTTACTGTGAAGCTATAACAATAAAGAAATATGGTATTGGCAAAAGGATGAGTATACAGATGAGTGGAAGAAATAGAGCCAAGAAGGAGACTCACATGAGTTCAGCCAACTGATTTTGACAAATGCGTCAAAAAGTCTTTGGAAAAAAGAGTCATCTCTATGATAAATATTGGTAAAAAATGTATATCCATATGCAAAAAAAAGCATATAAATAGATAGATAAAAAAGGAAATCAACCCATAACCCATACCTTATACAAAATTAACACAAAATAGACCATAATATAATTTCACATATTATTATTTCACATAAATAGTAACATATGAAATTATAAAATTTCTAAAAAAAGTCCTGGCTGGTGTGGCTTAGTTGTTTGGAGTTTTATCCCGTACATCAAAAGGTTGGGTGTTTGATTCCTGGTTAAGGCACATACTAATGTTGTGGGTTTGATCCCTGGTTGGGGGTAGCATATGGGAGGCAACCAATAGATGTTTTCCTCTCATGTCAATCTCTCTCTCTCTCTCCTTTCTCTCCTTTCCTCTCTCTCTAAAATAAATAAACATTTTATAAATTTAAAAATATCTTCTAGAGAAAGAAAAGCAGAAAATGTGTGAGACTTTGTGTTTAGCAGAGTTTTAGATAAAATATCTGAACTATTAATCTAAGCAATTTCTATTACAATTTAAATGCCATATGATTCACCCAATGTAAAAAGGAAATTAGTTTTTCATAAATTTATAGATTTGTACAGCCATTCCTTAATCCGGCTGTAGAACATATTCCTAACCCCCCAAATTCCTTCAAGTTCATTGCATTTAATCCCTGCTCCCATACTCAGTCCCAGGCAATCACTGCTCTGCATTCTATCTCTGCATAAGTATGTGAAACACAGAGTTTTTCTTGTATTTTTATTATTAATTATTATATTATTTTCTATATTTTTTGTCTCACCCCATATATACCACTTCTGTGCATTTTATTTATATAAATGGAGTTATATAATATGTAGTTTTTTGTGTCTGTCTTCTGTCAAATGCTATAACACTTTGGAAACCATCAATCTTTTAATATGTATTTGTATAAGTATTTAAATTCTTTGAATTGCTGAATAGTAGTCCATTGTTTGAATATAGCATATTATGTTCAACCATTAGCCACCGCTACTAGCTTTCTATATACAAACTGTGCATTTCATTTATCAAATTTACACCTAGTATTTGATACTTTTGTAAACAATATGTTTTCTCAAATTTATTTTTATATTATGTTTCAAATTATTGTTAATATATTTATATTAACATATTAATATAAATATATTATTAGTTTATATTATTTTCAAATTATATAGAAATATAATTTTTTCTGTTCCATAATTAATTTTAAAATACACACCTTATATCCTTCTGTGACCTTGCTAAATTTTATTAATTTTAATAGTTTTACCTTGAATTCCTTAAATTTTACTTCTTATTCTCAATTTTGAGTGCTGGTGTGTGTATATATATATATATATATATAGAGAGAGAGAGAGAGAGAGAGAGAGAGAGAGAGAGAGAAAGAGATTTACTGCATTTGCTAGAATCTTTCAGTGGAATAATGAATAGATGGTGAAAGCAGGCATCCTTAGCTTCTTCCATGTATTAAGAATATTCAGTGTTTCACAATTAATTATTAATTAGTGGTAGGCTCTTGTAGATGCCCTTTATTATGCTGTAGACATTTTCTTCTATGCCTAGGATGTTGAAAACTCTTGTGATGAATTCATATTTTACTCTGGCAATTATTTTCTGAATTTTTTGAGATTGCCATGTATTTTTCATTCCTTTATTAGTATGGTATGTTACATAAATTGATTTTTGGATGTTAAATCAACTTGCATTTTGGTGATGAATACTACTTATTTACTTATTTATTTTGTATAATTCTTTTTATATGTTGATGATTTATTTTGCTAATTCTTTGTTCAGGATTCTCTGTGCTTTGTTCTTAAGGAGTATTTATCTCTAATTTTCTTTACTTATGGTTTATTTTCTGTCTTTTGTATCAGTGCAATGTTGACATCATAGTATGAGTAAGGAAATGTTCTCTCATTTTCTGCAAAAGTTTATGTAGGTGACGTTATTTATTTTTTTTAAATATTTTGGAAAATTCATCAATGAAGTCTTAGGGTATGGAGTATGCTTTATAGGAAAATTATATTATATATGCAATTTCTTATTATAGATTAACTCAGATTTACCATTTTTTAAAATCAATATTAGCAATTCTTTGTCATTCTGGGAATTTGGCCATTCATTTAAATTCTCTAATGTGTAGATGTAAATTTGTTCTCAGTACTCCCTTGAAATCCTTTTAGTTACTCTAAGTTCAGTAGCTTAGATTTTGCTTTGCTTTTTCTTTATGTGAAAGTTTAGGTAATTGATTTGAGATCTTTCTTCTTTTCCATTATAATCCTTAATTTATACAAATCCTCTAAACTCTGTTTTAACTGTATCCATTTACTTTTTATGTGTTTTTGTTTACATTTAGTTCAGACTATTTTCTAATTCCCCTTTAATTTTTTCTCTAATCTATAGATTATTGGAAGTGTATCATTTAACTTTCAAATATATGGGGTCTTCTAAGATTTGTTTCTATGGTGGATCTTTAATTTTATTGTTCTCAGAGAAAATAATGGGTATTAGTTCAGTCTTTTCAAATTTATTAAGACTAGTTTCATGGCCAAGCATATAAAATATCTTGGAGAATGTTTTATGTGTGTTTTAAAAGAATCTATATGTGCAATTATTAGATAAAGTATTCTATAAATGTCAGGTCAAGTTGTCTGATGTTATTCAAGACTTTTATATCAAGTTTTTTACATATTTTTATCCAGTCATTGTAGCTATTATTGAGAGTGGAGTATAAAACCCTCCAACTGTTATTGCTGAATTATTTGCTTAAACGTCACCTTGAACCTGTCTAAAATGAATAAATCACTTATTGTTTGCTTGTAACTAAGTTGCTCCAATCTGCTGCAGTTTTCAAATTCTTAAATATGCCTATATAAACTTATGCTTTTTATTTTAAAATAATCACAAACTTACAAAATAAGTGTAAGTATGGTATTAGAGAGGGTTTGATGCCCATCATCAAAAAAATACTTCAGCATGAATTTCCTATATACAGGGACATTTAAAAATATAATATTTTCAAACAGATAGTTAACATAATACATTATTATTATCTCATCCTTCAGCACCATTCGAGTTGCACCAATTTCCCTAATGATGTGCTTTGTAGGAAAAGTATCTATTTCAGGGTCACGCTTTGCACATAGCTGTCATATTTCATTCCCATGCTCAGTCCCAAAAAGCCTCTCTTATTTGACTTTCACGATAGTGATACTTTTTGAAAATTGCTAACCAATTGTTTTGTAAATTGTCCCTCAATTCACTTGTGTTTGACGTTGCTTCGGCAGGAATATCATAGAATGAAAGATGTCTTCATGATATATTTCATGGATTAGAGTATATTTTGTGAAATCAATTGCATTTGGACAAAAAGATTTCTTGGTGTATTGGAAGCTATTATGAAGCCTTAATTCTGATCATTGCTTACTTCTCTTTTGCCAAACATTAAGCAGGCTTCCATATCCTTATCAATACTATCTTCCGAATCAGCTATTAAATGGATAAACATTTTTGTTTTCTGTCATGGACATACAATAAATTAACCAATATTAGATTATCACAGAATCAGGTATCCATTTTACATTTTATATAATAATTAAAGAAAATCAGTCATATAACATATGTAGCTATTTTCATTTTTATAAAAGTTGTTTCAGTTATTTTTGTTGTTGTTGCACACCCTCATAGAATAACTTTATTTCTGGAAGTGAATCATAGTCCTGATACTATCTCTGCTGGAGTTGTTTTAACATAGTTTCAAACATACTTTTTCGTTTTGATTGATTTCTCTTAGGAAATGTGGGAATGCCGAGCACCAGTCCAGCAAATAATTTCTGAATAGCCGATGCTCTGTAACCTGCAGCAGAAATCTTCTTAGATAAGAAATGAGCACAAAAGGAAACCATTGTTATTGTGGAGGCTTAAAAGGACACTTTGTTAATTTGGCATATTTTCTGCATAGTTGTATATATTAAATATCTTACTAAATATGATACCCTGTAAACCAAGTTTTACAGAGTTTATTTTATCCATGTAATTGAAATTTAGATAATTTTAAAACAATAAATTTACAACTTAAAATTTATTAAAAAATTAGAAATGACCCTCTTAGGGGAGAGATACTCCTAATTAATTCAAAAAGCAAAATCTCCTACATTTTTAAAATTACTTTTTTTTCTAGAAAACCAATATATATTGATATTTATGTTTACATCTATAACATATATATATATATTTATGGAAAAGTAGCACATATATACATTTATTTACTCAGTAGAGAAAATATGAGATTTAAGGCAATAAGCTATACATTCCCAGTAGCTAAATGTGTATGTATGGGTGTGCATGTGTGCATACACACTCCCATGTGCTCACCCACATGTAGTGCAATTGAATATGGGTTTGGCAGATCTAATTATTAGATCAATGTTTTGCATTGACTGAATTAATGTAATATGTTTTAAGAAAATATTTAATTTTCTCTACATAAAGTTGTGCCTAAAATTATATGTTAAATATCCATGTGGAAACAAAATTCCAGCAGTAATTCCAATGAACTAACTGTTCTTTCTACAAATTTTCAAATGTAGGTAATATTGTACAAAAATAAAGCCAGATAGTGCACAGTACTTATTACAGACATTTGGAAAAGTTGTTAATCCAAGTTTATCCTAAGGTAAAAACTAGCCTTTTTTTTCCATTTGATAAATGGTGAAATGCAGAATCTATGGGAATAATCTATTCACAGTTAGCATATTTGTTTTTATGAGAAAAATTGTGCTACATTTATTGTGTGTTTTGGTTTTCTCTGTCTGGTATGCTTATCCTATTTCAGATTACCAGATGAGGGTGTTACTTATTGATAACCTAATGATATATTAGTTATTTTACATTAATGAAAAACAACTTCATTACTCATACAGATTTAGCTAACATATTTGAATTCATTTTCTGTCACATCTGTAATCCTTTGACACTTACCTTTTATGTTACGATTTAGTTGTCAGAAATCCTTGACCACAGATATATTACTTTAAAATAAAAAACATTGTTCTCTCTCTAACTGCACTGTAATATCCCTGAGGGCAGACTCAGCACCTGCCAGCCCTCCTCTATACCTGGGTGGCTCAGCAAGGTTAAAAATGTGTGACATCGTCCAAGTGGGACAACCCGAAAGTTAGGTAAATATCCATGTAGCAAATTTTTCCTGATGGGAAGTAGTAAATAGGGAACAGGGCTCCTGGAATATGAATTATTTCTCTCCTCTAATGCAGTCACCTTGCCACTTGCCTTCAAGTAGTGGCTAAAATGACAATGAGTCTTTTTTAGGCTTCAATATTTCCCTCATTCCCCCTGCCCTGAAAAATTATTCTGCCCAGAAAATCATTTGCATTTCCACCTTTCATAAAACTCTGTGTCTTAGGAAAGGAGGACAAAGATATATTTTAAAGCAGGGGTCCCCAACCTCCAGGCTGCACTGTTAGGAACCCACCACACAGCAGGAAATGAGCTTGAATGTAGTAAGTCTGAATTACCTGGAAACCACCCTCCATCCCCAGTCTGTGGAAAAACTGCCTTCCACTAAGCTGGCCCCTGGTGCCGAGAAGGCTGGGGACCACTATTTTAAAGTACATTGTAAGGGCTGTCCACATTCTGTTTGAATAGGCTTTGTCATTTGTATTATCAGTTATGTCTCAGTCTGCAGACATAAGTGATTTACTATTTTGATTAGCTGTTTAATCATTAAGGTAGATACATATTTTAATGCACTAATTTTTTGTCAATATATTCATTCAAAGAAGCAAATAATAATTGACCTATTATTCAAAAATCAATTTTCCCTGGCTGACGATATAATCCAATTATAAAGAAACAAATGTTAACTCCTGATTTATCCTGCGGTGTATGCTGACATAATTTGTGCTAGTAACAGGAAGCCTTAGCTCTTGATTCAGAAAGTAATAATGGTTGTCATAGGAAAAAAAAATGATTATATATATTTCTGATTCCCCATGAGTTTTGAGAGAAAGTTTGTGTTCTGTGTCTACAGGAGTTTTGCTTATGTGTTTGAGGTGATAGCGATGATAATATTATTTAAATTTTAACACCTTTTCTTGTAATCTTAGGAGGCAACCTAAGTAAAATAATGAAAAAAGGCAGAATAGCAAATACAAGGCTCAAATTTTGTTACCACTTAATACCTCTGTAGATCCTATACATTTTAAAGTTATCATCTTACATCATAGAGGTTATATTAAAATATACTCTCCGAAATATATTTTCGTTAGGGAAAATGAAATTAATTTTATAACTTAGTCTTTAAGAATATTTTAATTTATATTTGACTTATTTTTTCAATTCTGTATAAGCAAATAAATTTTTGATATTCAAAGAAAATCTAACAAGCTTTTTGGCAACTATGGTAAGACAATTATTAGTACTAATAATTAATAAAGTTGACATAATATTAAAATTATTAAAAATAATTAATGTTGATTGCTAAGTGCTGTTTTAGTATTCTGGAGTAAATTATTTAGTATTTTGGAGTAAATTATGTAAATCATTTACTTAAGGTCCTAAAAATTTCATTGGGTTTATGCTGTATTCTTATAATGCTAAATAGTATAAATCATTACCTGATTTTTATAATGGATAAAAATTACTGAACAGAGAGTAAGTAGATTTTAATATTTCAATTACAATTTGAACACAATTTATTCAATATTTCATCTCTTTGTACCTTTGAGGATCCTTTTGATGGATAAGAAAGACCAGATTCTTACACGCTATGAGGTCAGAATTAAGTAGAGGAACTTAACTCAAATAATATCATCCTTGTAAAGTTAAAAAAGAAAATTGTGTACATTAAGTAAAATTAAAAGAGAATGTATAGAATTTCATTGCCTAATTATTTTCCTGCTAAAGCCATCAATTTATTAGTAGTTTTTTTGTGTATTACAGGAGCTAGCGAGAAATATAAATAGAACTTATTTTCACTTACTTTCATAGACTATTGTAACTTGGCGTGTTCTGAGAATGGGTTCATGAAAATAAGAATTTGAATGATAAAACATAACTATTAGAGATGACTCCTATATCATTCATATTGAAGGCTGGTAACACTTGAAAATCTATAATATGTTGTAAGTTTTATGTTTTGAAGAAAAACCTTTACAAATCTGTTAAGCTTCTGAAAAGCAGCTAAATCCAGTGAATTCACTGCTAATTGTCCCCACTTCAACTTAGCACTAGCACTGTCTTCACTCAGGCACATACGCAGTAGATACTGCACAGATACAACCTGGCTTCACGTGGTGAGGTCATTCTTATGATGGCTCAGTCCCACTTTCAACAGGCAGAGTTCAAAATATAACTTACTTCTAGGGAAAGAGTATTTTCCGTGAATGGGATCTTAGACTTTGGCACTAATGTCACATTGGGCTAGGTAACTTTGGAAAGGGTAACCTGTCCTGTGCTCTAAAATTGTAGGATATTTTAGCAGCCTCTACCCAGTAGACACTGGTAACACCATCCATTCAACTTTGTGATAGTAAAACATATCTCTAAAAACTTCCAAATGTTCCTAGGAATGAGGGTAAAAATAGGAACTGGATGATAACCAATAAGTTAGCCTGATTCATTGGGCACATGGCTATTGGCCATCTTGTCAGAAAGTTTGTACTTCTCCTTGTTTCATAGACTTAGCAGCTCAGCTTCCCCCTGAGACTGGAGTTGCCTAAGAAACCTTTTGGCTGTGGTTCTGGAAAAGGATTAGTTAGGACGGTTAAGGCATTGAGTTCTGGACTCCAAGAAATGTAAACTTTAGTTCTGGCAACTCCACTTACTGTTTTATGACTGCTGTGAACTGAATTGTCTTCCACCGACCCTCCAATTCAGGTGCTGAGGCCCTAGACCCCATTGTGACTGTATCTGAAGAAAGGGCCCTCAGGGGGTAATTAAAGTTAAATGAGGTTGTATGGTAGGGCCTTAAATCAATAGAATTAGTAGGAACTAGAGTGCACTCTCTCTCTTGCTTCCTCATCCTCTCTCTCTCATTGCCATGTGAGAAAACAAAGAGAAGTCGTTAACCTGTAGCCAGGAGGAGAGCTCTCACAGAAATCAACCGTGTTGGAGCCTTGATTTCAGACCTATGGTCTCCCAAAGTGTAAGAAAATAATAAATAATATTTTGTTTGTTGTATTTTGTGTGGTGCTCCAAGCTAAGACAATACCTTTGCACAAGCTATTTATCTCTCAGTTTCAGAGGCCTCACCATTTAAATGAGGGAAAATAATAAAATCTTCCTCATGTGATTATTATAGTGAACAAATGAGATAATACAGATAAGGGATACTTATACAGATAGTACAGTATCTGCACAGAATTTGCTCTCAATACATATTATCTTGGTCCCTTTCTCAGAATCAGAATTATAGTTTAGAATTTTTTATTGTAGTTTATGGAAATCTATTTTATTTTAGTTCATGAATGAAAATCTATTTTTAATACTTTTCCCTTTCAGTGCTGGGGTGACTGGATCTTGAACCATATATCCCATAGTTATTCACTGAAGTAATTTCTTTGAACGTTGTCATTATCTAGAACTAAGATGATGTCAAAGACATCTCATTTCAAGGATTTCCTGCTGCACGAATTCCTGTTCTAACTCGTTGACTTAGACATTCTTACCTAACTCCTTGAGCCACATTCAAGTTCGCTAAGTAAGCGCTTGCGCTGTGCCGTACATGCAGAGATAGCCGCCTTCAAGGTTAGCCGGCAACAGCTTCTGCTTCGACGAATCAGCTTCTTTCTCCTTCCGATGGTTTCACCCGCATTGCTGAGCCCCAGCGCGTTCCATTCAAGTGCTTACTTGGAATATCTAGCTTCGATATGCAATGCACAAAAATGTGCATGTTTAATTGTTTTAGATCATTATAACACTGTCTTGTTAATCCCTTCTCAGATCCATAATAATGTTTTAAGTGCATAAAACCTAACACGTAGTTTGGAAGGAAACCGAACTTCAGTTATTGTATTTTAATATGTGTAATATGATAATATGCTTGCTTCATGATTAACTCATTAAATAACAAGTTCTAATGGAGGGTCTAATTACTACTGTAATTACCTAGTAATATTTTAAGATACTTGTAATGTGATTTGGAAATATGTGTGATTTGGGCTGGTGAAAATGAACACATATTAACATTACAGGCGTTTCTTGCCAACATTCATAACTGAAGGAAGTGATAAATTTGCCTAGAGGTTAGTGAAAAAATAAGGTATTTCTAATGCAAATTCACTTAGAACTTCCAATTTGTTGCGAATCTATGCGTGGGTTCTTTGGGCCCCAGGGTATGACCCATCGCACCGAAACAACCTGGCATTGCTTCACGTGGTACTTAGGTCACAGGCCTAGGCTCCAAATGAAGACTCAGTTCTCTACTCTCAGGTCACTTAGAAGTATAGCTGCTCTAAGACATTTTAGATGGGCTTATTCATTCCTCACAGTTTAGATGCAATGTCATTAATTTCTATCTCACCTTTCAAATAGGTAAATAAAACTAATGTAGATCGGGCAGCTCCTCTCCAGACCCACTTGTTCTCTATTTTGCTGAACACTCCTGAGAGGAACAATGTCCTTTCTCTACTTCCTCGGGGTGATTGATGTCTCTATAGACGGACTCCCTTTGAAGTATTGCCTGTCTTGTAGCCAGTACTTAAAAGCTGGAAATGAAGTCCAGCAGGAGTAATCCTAGTTTGTTTCTAGTAAAACCGCAGTAAAAGAAAGAACATCAAAAGTGAAAAAGGGAACAAAGGAAAGGGGGGAAAGTGATAGTTCGCTGTCTTTTATCTATTCATGGGAATAGCCATTGTGTGTTAGAGGTTCAACTCTAAGTGTTTGAAACTGTAACTTTGAATACCTTCCAAATTCAGTACTTAAGGTCCTCCATTTTACCTTTGGAACTATCTTCTTATTCGTCTTCCCTCCACTTGGGAATAAATTGCTAGAGTTTCCAGAAGTCTGAGCTGAAACTTAAAGTATTAGTACTTTTTTTTTTACCTTAAAAATGTGAGACTTTGAAAAAGTTTATTAATATTTCTGGGCCTCCGGTGCTGCCTGAATAACACGAGGGATGGAGAGAGGCGAACCTTGAGTATCTTGCTAGCTCTGAGACTCAATTTATATCACTGATTGGCTCTGCTGCCTCCAAAGAACAGAAGCCAAGTAATAGACAGATGGCAGCCATGAAAATAAAGTAGACTAAGTGTGTGAAAAGCGGTAATTGTTAGGCATGAATGAAAACCTGTGCCCTTGAGACAGAGAGGAAATGCTCGCATACCGGTCAGGTCAGGACTCTGGTTAGTTTTCCTCCCTTGAAGGAATTCCCATTTTCACCTTGTCATTGTGTCTCTTCTTAGGTTTCCCTGTCCTAGCTCCTTGAGGAGAGTGAATTTGTCTTATTCATTTTTTGCCCCTCTGACCATACACATCACCTGGTATATAGTAGGAATTCAGATAAACATTTGTTGAATTAAACTGATGAACTGTACTTTGATTCTCTATTATGTAAATGCAATATACTAGGTGCTACAAATTATTGATTCCAATTCTTAGAAATGCTTAATATTCTTTCTGTATCACTTTTGCATGCCTTTTAAAAATGTATATGATTTAATAAGTATAAAACACCATTAGGTCATAAAAACATAATCAAAAGTAATGAAAAAACAATAGGAAATGTATTGCCCCTATTTCCTTGTAATGTAGACATATTCATTACTTAGCATATGGTTTGTGGGTTTTGAAGAAATTTCTTCAAAACAAAAGACACTTATTTATTAGTTGTTTCAGAATTCATGATTCAAAATTCATGTCTTTTTAGGGACATCGATTTTACTTAGAAAGAGAGAGCAGAGAGAGCACACAGGTGCTGAATCCAAGATAAAAAGCTTGTTTATTGGTGTAGCTTCATTCTCTGTAGACTTTCTTCCAACCTGTATGACAGTGTAAGCGTTTATTTCAAAATGAATTCCTTAATCAATAAGGATCATCTTTAAGAGCATCAATTTGGGTAGATAGAGTAGTATTACCCAATATAATCCCAGAAGTAGTATCTCCTTATTTTCACTCTAGTTTTGCCCCCAAGTATCTTTGAATTGGAAAGCATTCTTGTCCTGTCTTCCATATGTCTCTAACTGACAGGTATTGTGCATGTAAGCACCATGTTTTGATAAATAAACTTTATTAGGATATACTTTTAGATAGGTAAACCTACTTAATTCAATCAGAAGTTTCCACATATCGAACTTACCATATGGTATTATTAAAATAGCAAATTTTATATTTTTTCACCTGGTTTAAATAAAACATTACAGCATACCATTTGCTAAAGTATACGATATTTTATCAGTCAGATACTTGCCAGGCATTCTCAAATTCCTCATTTCCGCACACATGGTCCCTGCGCTGTACTGTATGATCAGTAGTTTCTTCCTGCCAGTTGCACGCATGGTGCTAGCCTTTAGCGTAACTCATTTCACTAACTGTCATCTGAACAGGGCCCTATCTAGCTCATTTTGGTGCAATGAGAGTTCCTTCCATTCGTCAGCATATAAGTTTTCATGCCAGTGAAGGGACAGATGCATCTGGGAATCAAGTTACCAATGTGTGTTAAATTAAAAGGTTGATAAATACATTGTATATTCACATAATATACATATATACTTATACATACCTATTTACATTTATATAAGATTTACATTTCTACATATATCTGTTCTTATTAATTTATTTTGAATTTGTAAATAGACTACATTTGTTCTAAGTCATCATAAAGCATAGGAATGCGTTAATCAAGTTTACCAATATAATCAAAGAGCTTCTGTATGTTTTAAATAGTTAATTGTGCTTTTATTGTACGAGAGCTTCTATTGAAGTGGATAAAATGAAAAATTACATAATATCAAGAAAATAATTCAAGTTTTAAAATGAATTATAGATTCAGGAAATCTATTGATGTGAAAGAGGAAACTAATTAAAATGGGGTTTGTGTATGTGAATAATTCTACTTATGCACACATGTGCACACACATAAATATGCAATGTGTGTAACTATAGTAAACACTCTCATACTATTTACACATATTTGTCATCTGTGGGAACTGTAAATACAGAGAATTTTCGCTGTCTACCATACATTTTTGCATTTTTAAATGTTTGGTAAAGAACATGTACTAGTTTAAAAAATTAAGAGCAACAGCTATAAATTTACTGATTTCACTCTGTAATTTTAGAAAATTTAGGGAAAAATATCTGGAATGTGTTTTAAAACTTCAAAGAACTATATCCTAGAATATCAAATTAATTTGGTTTTTGATAATTAAAATAGTCCTTAAAACTGTGTACATTCAAACACATTAAACATTTTTTTCCTAGCCTTTATTGAACAGGTTTTCTGAACTAAACAGAGGGAACTACAGTCTAGGAACCTTTATTTTGAAGCTACTGATCTATTTTAGCTTTATAATCTAAAAAAGAGAATAGACTTTAGACCTGAAGCACAAAAGATGCTTCCTCCATCATAATCCTTGATCTGAAGATAGTAATTGGTCCCAACCTGACTTACCCAAACTGAGAAGAGACCATAGACCTGGGTTCAGGCACGTTCAAGAGACAAAAGAGAAAAATAATATAATCTGTTGTGTATTTGAAACATTCACCAGTTGCATGGTACAACTGGATTAGCATGCAATGGGAATAATGGTTAGAGAGAAAAAGAAAAAAGAATATGCCTAGTATTTGTTCCAAAAGCATCTTGGAGATGTGTAATGGATATCTGTATATTATAGGCTGTGAGGAGGCCTGCAGAGAAAAAGCCACCAAAACCAAACAGAACTCTATATGTGTTCTCCACATTTATTTACCAGTAGAACACCTATTTTCATATGTCTTAGAAACTTTTGTATTGTAAAGTAATTTAGTAAAATTGTTTAAAAAATAAAGGCACGATTAATGAACCCCTTCCTCTGCAATAAAGATTAAATGATATTAATAAAGTTATGATATTCACAGGGTTGAATATAAATTAGCATCAATGATTGAGAGGAATAAAAACATTTTCATTGTTTTCAAAATAAATTCCAAAAATGCCCTGCAGTTTTGTGAAAGATTTACACTTTTGCTCACCCACAAACTTCTCTGGAATTTTGACATAGTATTTATTTATCACATTAACTTCTCATCCCCTGCAATAAAAAAAAAAAAAAGGTATAGCAACATTAACCACGTTAAGGAAGTCTACAGACAGCGTGCAGACATATATATGCAGGTACCCAGATATAATCCCTCCTGCCACCTGTGAATCTAAATACTTACTGAATATGCTTAAGACTTTTTCTAGAGAAATTGAGTCAGACCTTCTATGTGTATATTATTTAATTAGAAAATAAAAATACATAACATATAAGTGCCAGTCTGTTTTCTCTATGGCTAAATTAATACTTTAAAAGTAACTAAATTAATAATTCCATTTAATAACCAGAAGTACTATTTCCATACATAAACAATAACTGCATTTTTAATAGTGAAATTTTGAGCTTTCTCTTCAGAGAGAAAGTACCAGAAAGTACATGCTTAAAGAGAAAGTACATGCTTAAAGTACCAGTGAGAAATTATCCTGTGCCTCATTGTAACAGGTGATTTGAAAATAAAAGACTCTAAGGTCCCCAAAGTCCTGCCACTATATCTGAAAACTGTCATTTTCTTGTGCTTTGTTTGAAGCACTATCTCCATAAATCTCCTATTAAAATACATAATGACTAGTTGAGATTATGCATTATTCAAAATTAGGGGTTTTGCAAGCAAATGGTAAAGACATTTCTACCAGTGGGTCTCAGTCCTTACTACACATTAGAATTATCCATGGAACCTTTAAAAAATGCTGCATCCCATGCAGTACCAAACTAATCCTGAATCATTGTGTTGGGACATGGGCTTCTCTTTAAAAAAAAACCTTTTCAGGTGATTGTGATTTATATCGAAGGTTGAGGCCCATTTAAAGAAACAAATTCCACATGTTTCTATAATGTTAATACTGCTATCTACTCAGGGTCAGCAGCTAACTTTGTGGGATCATTGCAAAATAAAAATTCCGGACCTTTCTTTGAAAAGTAGATTAAAATGTCATTAAAAATACTGAAATACTATGTAGTTTTTTTTCTTGTCTTTTGACTAGTTATGTTGTTCTGTATTTGCTGTTTAATGTTCTGAATTAACAGAAAAATTAGTAATTAACATAAATTTTGCCATTTTTGGTATAGCTTGCAATGTCTGTTTTAAATGCGAATATGAAAGCATACAGACTCAGCAAAATAGCTAAATTTATATATTTTTTTTATCTCTCACATGCATTATGTTCTACTACAACAGTGGAATCAACACACAAAACTAGCTCAAATGTTTTTATTCTACTTCTTGATACACTCACATTCTACCACTATGTTCTACCTTGACTTTACCAATGAGTAAAACAGAACTTTCTTTCCTTTTATGTCATCATCTTCAGTGTAAGTGGTTGTCAAACATAGGAATGTAACATGAGTATAAAGAACATGATAGGCTATGCAGATCTCTTTTATATGGAACCAAAAAGACCCCGAATAGGCTCAGCAATCTTGAGAAAGAACAGAGTTGGAGGGATCACAATACCAGACATTAAACTATACTACAAGGCCACTGTAATCAAAACAATCTGGCACCAGCATAAGTACAGACATGTAGACCAATGGAACAGAGTAGAGTGCCCAGAAATAAACCCATGTCTCTATGGTCAAAATATTTGACAAAGCAGGCCTGAGCATACAATTTTAGACAGTCCCTTCAATAAATGGTGTTGGGAGAACTGGACTGGTACATGCCAAAAAATGATACTAAACCACCTACTCACACCATACACCATAATAAACTCAAAATGAATAAAAGACTTAAATATAAGCTGTGATGCCATAAAAATCCTAGCAGAAAACATAGGCAGTAAAATTTCAGATGTATCATGTAGCAATATTTTTGTCAATATATCTCCTAGGTCAAGGGAAATAAAGGAAAAAATAAACAAATGGGCTACATCAAATTATAAAGCTTCTGCATGGCTAAAGAAACCATCACCAAAATGAAAAGGGAACCAACCTTATAGAAGAACATATTTGTCAATGATACATCGGACAAAGGTTTAATCTCAGAAATATATAAAGAACTCATATGACTCAATGCCGAGAAGACAAACATCCAATTAAAAAATGGGCAAAGGACCTGACTTGACACTTCACCAAGGAGAACATACAGATGGCTTATAGACATAATGAAAATATGTTGAACATCACTAGCCATCATAAAGATACAAATTAAAACCACAATGAAATACCACTTCACATCAGTCAGAATGGCCATCATAAGCAGGTCAACAAACAGCAAGTGCTGGTGAGGATGTGGAGAAAAGGGAACCCTAGTGCACTGTGGGTAGGAATTCAGACTGGTGCATCCACTGCGGAAAACAATATGGAATCTCCTAAAAAGAAGAATGGAACTGCCTTTTGACCCAGCATTTCCACTGCTAGGAATATACCCTAAGAATCCTGAAACACCAATTCAAAAGAACCTATGCACCCCGATGTTCATAGCAGCACTATTTACAATAGCCAAGATTTGGAAACAGTCTGAGTGCCCATTGGTAGATGAGTGGATTAAAAAACTGTGTTACATTTACACAATGGAATACTACACAGCAGCAAAAAGAAGGAACTCCTACCTTTTGTGGCAGCATGGATGGAACTGGGGACTATTAGGTTAAGTGAAATAAGCCAGTTGTTGAAAGGCAAATACCATATGATCTCACTTAAAAGAGGGATCTAATGAACAAAATAATGAGCAAATAGAACCAGAGGCATAGAACCATGGAATAGACTGACAGCTGTAAGAGAGGGGGAGAAAGGTAGGGACTGTTTGAAAGAAGATGAAGGGATTAATCAAAGAACATTTACGAAGGATTCATGGACATGGAAAACAGTGTGGAGATTGACTATGGAAGTTAAGGAGGGTTGGGCAGAGGGGGAATAATGAGACTATTGTAATAGCATAAAAAACATTAAAGACACAGAAAAACTTAAAAATTAAAAAAGAGTAGGTATGAAATAAAGACAATTTAGAAGCTTCCCCACCCCCACCAAAAGAAAGAACACAGTAGGGTTCTTTGGTCGCTCTGGCTTCTGAGTCTTTTCGTGTATGTGTTTAAAACAAGTTTTGATTCAAATGGCAAGCATGACATTTTGGGCCTGCCAGTGTCCCTGCTTATCCAGTCACAGATGTAACAATACTTGCTTGGGTCATGCTGTAATACCATTTATGGGGTCCACTGGGATTCTGTGTTCACGAAGTAACATGGATGCTATTCAATAGGTGCAAATGTATCAGCTCAAAATTGTCGCAGATATGCGTATTGTGCATATCACTTCAGCCCATGCAGGCTTTGTTGTCCTATCAGACTTCACATGAAAAGAAGTGTCCAAAGATAAAACTATAAAGTATCACAAGATGGCATCAGCAGAGCCTTAAACCAAGGACAGGGCCCTTTTAAACAGGGGCCTCTACAATATTGCACATGCTCGTCTTCCCGGAAGCTGGCCCGACCCTACTCTCTGGACCAGACTTCCATCTCACAGGTCAGCGGATAGTCTGTTATAGTGGAGAGGTTTGCCGTGGGCTTGAGTTGCAGCTCCAACATCAATGACTTTAAGTAACTTCGCCTTCCTGAACCTCAGTGTTTAGCAAAGATAAGATAGCATTTTACCAATTGGTGGAGAAAGAATTATTCCCTAGAGGAACTTAACTTTGCTTTTTTTGCCTGCTTCCTCTCTGGAACTCCTGAGAGATCGTACCTGTCAATGCCTTTGTTGAGACTGGATTTAAAATGCTAATAGCCTTGGGTTTTTGACCCGTCATCTTTTCCATTTCCGATCCACGGTGTCTGGATATATTTCATTTATCTGTTCTCATGCTATTCATTTATCTGCTCTCATACTACTAAGGGGAAAAAAACAAAAGCAGTTACTCTGAAGACTCGACCCAAGTCTTTCTTTGCATTTAGAAACTTCCCCATTATAAAAATAATTAACATGCAGATATATGTACATATATGTTAGATGCACACATACAAATGCAGATATAGTCATATAGTGATCATATGCTTATTTTGAAAACCATTTGTACGTTCTCCTGTTCTTCTCTGAATCACAGGGACAGAATTTTGCTAATTGTATTTCCTAGACTCCCTTGCTATGTTCTTCTAGTAGGAGAGACGGGGTAGTTTTCATTCTATTTTTCTGCTTGCAATAATGTCACCAGCGGTGAGAGCATCTCCCTTGTGATTGGCTCCAGCTCCCACCAGGCAGGCCCACTGAACTCTCTGCGCCGGCCTTGTGGCCCGGGCTCCTAGGCTTCAGTAACTGTCTCTGTCTCTTTCGTCCCTCTAGCTCTGGGTGCAGAGATGGCTCGCTAACACCGGTGTTACCTCACTTTCTCCTTTCTGTTGCCTAAGTTATTCCAACCATCTTTGCATCTAAGTCCCCACGTAAAATTTCCTCAATTGAATGATCTAGTTTGGGCTTTGTTTTTCTGGCCACAATGGGATATTTGTACACATATGTCTACATGTACCTGTATATCATATACGTGTGTGTGTGTGTGTGTGTGTGTGTGTGTGTGTAACTATAGTGAACGAGCTATCTTGTATTCCCCAAATAACTCTGTGGCAAATAAATTCAGAAATTAAAATATATTTACTAACATCAGTATTTTAGTCAACTTCCTCCGGAGAAACAGAACCTATTCATCTCTCTCTCTCTCCTCCTACTTGTCTACTGTTCATCTATCATCTATCTATCTATATCTATTTGTCTGGAGAACTGTACTATAATGAAATGGCTCACATCAGCATGGAGGTTGAGAAGTCCCGTGTTCTACAGTCTGAGGCTTGAAAAAGAGGAGAGCTGATGGTGTAAACCCCAGCACCTGTCTGAAGGCAGGAGAGGACCAAAGTCCCTTAGGCACTGAGAGTGAAGTCTCCCTTGCTCAGCCTTTTTTCTACTCAGGCCTTTAAGGAATTGGATAAAGGGCGATCACACTGGGGAGGACTGTCTACTTTATTTAGTCTGCCAATTCAAATGTTAATCTGATCCAGAAACGGCCTCACAGATACACCCAAAATGTTTAACCAAGTATTTGTGCACCTGTGGCCCAAGTTGACACCTAAAAATACCTACCAAAACTAATACTGAATCAAAGCACCCTCAGCCTCACCTGACAGAAACTGAAGGTGAAAGATGCCAGGGGAGGAACCCGTTTGGCTGCCAAAGACAACTGTTGTTTGTAGTTCATTATTAAAACTTGGAATTTAGATTTCAATAGCAATCTTTTGTCACATCAGTCATCAGCAACTGCAAAAAAGGTGCTACACCTTAAATTAAACAACTCTCTGTTGCTGTCAGTAGATTTTAAATTGTTTCATTTTCTTTCTTTCCCCTTTTCCTTGATCAGCTCATTGTCTTTAGTTTTCCTTTGTTTGCTTAGCAGTTTTAATTGAGAACAATATTGTGGTAAGTTTCATGTTCAAGAAAATACCAGATATCTTGCTAAGGCAATTTAACCACTGACGGTCATTCTTTCTTGTTCTAATAAATTACTAATGACACACCTATTTCTTGCTGTCACTACTCATTCTTTTTTTATTTTGGAAGCAGGGAATGATTCCAGTTTTAATTCTTTGCTCTGTCATTTGTACCTTGTAGATTTAGGTGTCTCCGAACAAATTCATCTTATACTACAAAAGTATTTTATAACTAGATCAGGTTTAATCAAAATTAGCAAATCTATCTTAATAGGATTCTCAAATTTGAGGACACTGTAAAATATGTGATTGTTTGATAACAATGTGAAGCTTCCAAGTTTTACTAAAAGCAAAATGTGCAAATGATCAGGTTTAGCATTTATCAGCAATGCATACATTACCTAATTAATTTTTACATAAAACTATAAAATAAATCTACAGCAATAGCAATTATTTAAGCCACCAAATTCTTTCAACCAATAGAGAAGGCATGCATGGTCTTATTATCATATTCCCCTCAGCCTTGTAATTTTAACACTATCTCTACTTGTTTTAAGAATCAACTGTCCAGTTTCATAAATCAACTGGTAAAGTGTTTTTGCTTTGACCCCAGCACATTAGTTAGTGTCTGAGTTCTTTTTTATGAGTAATAGCAAGTTTAACTACTGATTCCAAATGAATCTATGTAAATTAAGGAAATTAAGCACATTGGTAGCATCTGATTTTAATGTATTTACCAGCAAATCCAGAATAAACTTGTTATACTTTGTAGGTTGCTACCTAAATAAAAATCCAAAGTGCCCTTTATGGTGTGTTCACAGTGTAGGTTTACTTTGACCAACAGGGTATCCATTAATTTCCTGCAATAAACAAGCTGCTAAAATATTTGGAAAAGCTCCTGCTCTATTATTATCGCCAGGAGCTTTGCATACTATCAGCGCTGGCATGTTAATGACCAGCTCCTGATAGGACTTCCCCGGTTCTGTCTGTCTTTCCTGAGCAACCACACACACCCTTTTCTGAGAAAAGAGAATATGCATTTTTTATAGACACCTGTAAGAAAATTTTATGTATTGCTATTATTATTTTTTATTTTCACTTTATATCTATATCTAAACCAGAATATTTGTTCCCTGAAAAGAAATAACATAAAAGACCTAGCAACCAAGCACTCTTTTCTGGCACATTCTGCTTTCTGGGAAGAAGAAAGTTGGTTTCCATAGTGAAGCATCCCTGGCTACAGTTTCAAGGAAGGCGTCAGACATTTTACATCAAAGGTAGTGAGTGACACTAGCAGGTAACTGAAGGAACAGAGACCTGAAGAAATGCTGCCTTGGACATTTAATTCTATTAGTCCACCAACTCTTAAGTGCACCCCAGTATGTAGGTCTAGGTCCTCAGCCTGAATAGGAGGTTTCTTGAGAAACAGCACACTTCGTAGTGTTAATCCCTGCTACTTTCCCTGTACTGAGGTTCTCAGCGCCAGGGGCCATTTCTTCAAACTGACCTATTAACATGCTATTGATCTTATAACAAAACTAAAGAAGTGTTAATTCCACATGATTTGAAGCACTAGATTTTAAACCATACAACTATGATTTTAGTCCAAGCTACTCTGCTTTCAGTCATGAAAGAGTTTCTCAAATGAAACTTAGTTTAGAACCTAAATTTCTGAGTTGGAATTATTTTAGATCCCTGAAAAATGGTGGCACAATTATTTTAAAATCACCCATTACATACCAGACATATATTAGTTGCTTTTCATGATGAATCTCACAGCCCAGTTAGATCATTGTACTGAAGAGAAGAGTAGAGGATCAGAAAGGTAGTGACTTATCAGAAAGGTAAGCAGAATACAGACTTTATAAATAGGAGTTTTGCAATCAAATTGTTAGGTTCAAAATCAGCTCAACAGATAAAGATCATGTGAATTCGAGAAAGTTCATAATATCCTTGTGTCTAATTTTTCTCATAAAAATAGTTCAAAAATAATAATGCTTACTTCACTGACTTGAAATTCAATGAGCAAATACACGTGAAGGAATTAAAAATGCACCAGGCATTTATTAAACACTCAAGAAATGTTAGTCATTATTGTAACGTAAGATCACACAGCTAAGTGGTGACAGAGTAAGGAATTAAACATTGTCAGCCATTTCAGAAACCTCTCCACGTGCCTTGGTCACAATCAAAGCCCCCTCGTCCCTTCACAGGTAGCTACCATATTGGTTTTGAAAAAAACAAGTTCCTTGGTATATGTATAGTTTTAGCATCCAACTATTGGTTCTTTAACCCTGTAATTTGGTCTTGCCCATTTTTTAAACTTGCTATATCTCTCATCTTTTTAACATACGGGTTCTTCCTCCAACCATTTCTTGTCCCTACAATTTGTTTGTTGAAGGCCCAGGGCTTTGTGGTCTGTAGATTCCCCACAGTCTAAATTTTGCTGATTACATATTCATAAAGTAGCTTTCCATGCGTCTCTGTCCTGTTTCTTACAGACAGCTGGATCAAAAGTTTAATTAAAATCAGATTTAATCATGATGGCAAGAGTATAGATGATATTGCATTCTTTTATCCAGGGCATATGATGTCTAGTTGCTGCTACAAAAACATTTAACAGAAGCCGTTGATGCATAAAGTCTAAAGCCATTACTTCATTTAGGAGTTGCAAGGCGATGATATCTAACTCTATCATTAAATTTAAATTGTTAGTTGGCATAATTTCACGAGGAGTATTTTTTCTTCATATAATACTTGAGTAACCTACTAGTAGTATTAATAGAGGAGTTATAGAATAAATGTTTTTTTTCTTTGCTTATCCAGTTTTCAAGATAATATGTTGGTCTACCATACTCAGGAGATAAGTAATTAATTTAATTTGTCTTATTAATGTCATTATGACTTCATAAATTTAAAAATATTTAGTGCTTTAAATAAATTGCATTCGACCTCACTGAAGCTTCAATTTTGTAATTTTGTTCAAGGGGACCCTCTTAAGTTTGCCTCGCTGTCTTTTATGGCTCATATCAGCTATTTCATGTTACGCATAAACAGTCTCAGCTAATGATGCTACCACTACTAATTATGATTATTGAAAACACAAGTTTTTGTTGTTCAATAATACTGTCTTCATTTTCTCCATTTTATATATCCCCATTCAAATATTATATTCATACTATTTTGCTTTTAATCTAGTTTAGTGTTAAGTTCTACGTGTAACTACATATGTATATATATTTTTTCATTACTAGTGCTCATGTGCAGTCTTGCTATTTTGTTGTCTGCAGCTCATTATTTAGTAGACTTCTTAAGAAGGATTAATGGGAAAAAAGTTCTCTGAAAGATTAAATGCTTGTACCCTTTATACTTAAAGTTGTTGATTTTTCTCGACATAGAATCATCTTACATTTTAATATTTTATTTTTAAATATTTTTATTGTGCAATTAAGAGATTAAAAATCTCTTACATTTTTTATTTTAATAAATTTTATTTATCTCACCATATTTACCTTTCTCATAGAACTTAGACATTCATTTTTCCTATATTAATGTCTTTTCTTTTTAAATGTAACATCTTCCTTATCTCCACTGACTAGAACACTGAACAAGTATTTATCAAGTGAATGAATAAATAAAAGTTTGAATTGATGATGTTTTCGTTAATACATGTAAACCTCATCATATTATTTAAATAAGTTTCTGATTATAATTGGAAATATCCTAACATAAATCCTACTTAATTTACAATGATAAACCAGTATTACCTTAAAATTGGAATGCTTTGTTTTTACTTTTATATTTTATTATATAACATATGCATACGCGTGCCTTTTCATAAGAATACTTTTACAATTTAATGAGAGGAGAATCTGAAAAGGCTTCGGCCTGCAAAGGATTCTGTTCCCTCTCACCGCTGCGCTTGCTTCGGCCTTTCTTTCCTGAGTCGGGCGTTTCAGTCGCCAAGGCCTGTAGGGAGGCCTAGAGGCAGCTGAGGTCTTGGCGTCAGTTTGCGTCCCGGTAGAAGGCTCTAGTGCAGGTCGCCTTCCCTGTGGGATTCTTGGGAAAGACTTACAAGGCTTCCGGCAGTATGTAAAGCTATGGGGCACACACATACCTATGTGTGCACATTATTTAATGGAAGAATTCTAATTATAATATGCCAGTGCAAACAGGGTTCTGGCAAAATTGTGTTTAATGTTTAGAACATTCTTTAAAGCCTGGTACTAGTTCTTATAGCCCACGCTACCGATTTCTGTATGCATGACTTTAAATGCGTTACATATCAGTTTTGGTCTTCATTTCTGTATTAATTTCTTATTACTATTATAACAAATTACCACAAATTTAGTGGCCTAAAATAGCACACCTTTCCTATGTTATAATTCTGAGGTCAAGAGTCCTATCATCAAGGTGTCATCAGGACTGCATTCCTTCTGGAGGCCTTAGGGGAGAAGCCATTTACCTGCTGTTCCCAACGTCCGGCTTCTGGAGGGAAGCTGCATTCCTGGCTTTCTCCATTTCCAGTGCAGGCTGTGCGGCCTCTTCGAATGTCTCTCTGACTTCTGCTTCTGTCTTTACATCTGCTTCTCTGACTCTGCCCCCCTCATTAAGGATTCCTGTGATTACCTACATCAGACTCACCCCACTAATCCAAAATAATTCCCCTGTATCAAGATCCCCAATATCTACAAAGTCCCACTTGCATTTAGGTAACATAAAGGGAGGGCAAATATAGTTTTACAGTTGTGAGTACGTGAAGCAGAGCTTAGTCTTGAATTATTATTTATTTATTAATTATTATACTATTTATTTGTGTTCTCTATCTTATTATTGTTATTATTTTATATTCTTAGTTATAATTTATCTTTTAGGTAATTATGGCTGGTTACTTACCTACTCTTGACCACTGCTATATTCACAGTTCCAAGGATTCAAATGTGGACATCTTTAGGAAGCCATTGATCTGTCTACTAGTTTTTTGTTTTTTGTTTTTAATGGGGATAATAATTAAATTTTTCTTGTAGGAATGTTGTGAGATTCCAGTGATTTACTACATGTAAATAATATCTGACTCATAATAATGCATTAATGTAATAATTTGTGAACTGTTGGGGTTGTGGGTGTTGTATATGAGTGTAACATGTCATGAAAAGAATTGAGGAATGTGTGTAGATGTCAGTGTGAACATGTGTGTGTAGAAGTGTTTCTGTGTTTGTTTATGTGTCTGATGAGCTTGTATCTATGTGCATGGATGTGTCCATCTGAACCTGGGTATTAGTTTGTCAGGAGGAATTCTGTGTAGGTGGGCTGATGGGCCTCTGCCTCTGCTTTTGTGTGAAGTGACCAGGAAATAAGGAGTCTTTGTTATATGCCTCAGGAGGTGACAGGCGGCCTGTAGCTTCTGTACTACCACCTCATACCAAGAATAACCACTTTACTACCCATCCTTGCTAAAAACCAGGGTATTTCAGCAACCAGTTCTGACCCCCAGACAGTAGAGACTCATTAAATATTATTCTCCAGTAAATAGAAGCTTATTTCTGAACACTGAAAGAAAAAAAACTTATATGATAATGTATTTTCAATAATCAATTTTTTATTAATCCAAGAAGTATTTACTGTTTTCTTCTTTGTCTTTTCTAAAATAATTTTATGTTTTTAGTAATAATAATTTAACAGTTTCCTCTCAGAATTCTTTTAAAAAGGCAATTCATTTAGAATATTCTGGTCAATAATATAAGAAAGTTTTTTGACTGTTACATACAAAATAGTTACTTTAAAAAATAATCCTTTAACAAGTGTATTACCCAGGTTACATTTTATTTTTATTTTTCTGCCCTTCTCAGCCTCAGACGGAGTTTGCTGTGAGGATCAAAAGAGATAATCTATGTGAAAATCCTCTGTCTAAAAAAAATTATAGGAGGGGCCTAGTGTTTCAGATTCTCTGGGAATTTTGTGACAATGGACTCTGCACAAAAGTAAAAAAGGGAAGCTAAGTTAATAAAAAAAAATCAATGCTTATGCTATAGATGCTTTAAAATTGCATGTTGAAAATTATCCCAAATTGTTCTGGAATCCAGGATTTTTGCCTGCTTACTGCTTTGTCATGACAACTGCAATCACATGATCACATGATCGTGCAGTCACATGGTCACTGATACTAAAAATACTCAGTAACAGTAGACATATCTGACTCAATATCCAAGGAGTGATGATTTTAGAGCTGAATTATCAACTCAAGAAGAAAACCAAGTTTTAAATATGATGGAATGGTCTCAGGTCTCTTTACATATGGAGGGCAGCAGAGCTGCCCTCAGTTTCTGTAGTCAGACTGAATGTTCTATTATTTTTTCTTAAGCTGTTATGGTTAATTGCATTGAACTTCCAAAATTATCACCAGTGTGCTAATATGAAAAAAGAACGGTTAGTTTCACTCATTGAAGTGAAGAATAATAACAATTTTAGAGGTCATCCAGTGTCTCCAGAGAGGGAAATCAAAAGTTAGATATTTGTAGGATGCTGGGGTCTGGGTCATTAATTAATATGTTATTCTGAAATCATTTAGTTGTTAGAATTACAAACACTTTATTTTGGTGGTTTAAACATACAGATATGGCATAATTTAATTGGTAAATAATTTTACTTTTAATATTTCTTGTCAATTAGACATTTTAATTCTAATTTTTAAATTTAACTTTCATCATAAGTGCTTATTTAATTAAATTTTTAGTTATCATAAAAATCTGTACATTCTTAATATTAGATTATAAAAGTGTATTTGTGCCTAGACTCCTTTGAAATTTTATTAAAGATAAGAGTTGTCTCCCTAAGAAAATGCATATACATACAAAATATTACAAAAATAATTCCAGGCATGTCAAGGTGTTTCTGAAATTCATTCATGAACATTTTTGTAATGATTTTATTTAAGAATAAAATACTAGAGAAAGAATCTTCAAAAATTGAGACTAAGAGAAGTATGTCAACACTATTATCACGTATTTTTTCAATAGCTTTCAATAGTAAGAAATTTACCAAGCAGAAAACCATAATAATTAGAGGGAGAGGAAATTATTATTTTTTCAGACATTGTGATTATGAACTGAACCCCAAGAGATTCTTGAATTCTGAAAAAAATTAATTTTAATGAATTCAGTTAAGCATCTAGATACAAGTAATATATGCAAAAATTAATAGCTTTCTTATATCTCAGCAATAACTAGGTCAAAGATATAATAGCAAAGAGATAGTATTCCATTCAAAATATTAATGAAAAGTGTGAATGCTCAGGAATATGTAATAAGAAATGTGCAAGAACTATATAAAGATAGCTACAAGCTACAAAGTTGACTGAGAGATGTAAAAGGAGATTTTAATAAATAGAGTGGAATAGTATGCTCTTGTAAAATAAAACAAAATAGTACAAAGATAACAATTCTTCAAAATTGAATCAAAGCTTAATAAAATTTCAACTAAAATTCTGATGGCTTCTTGTTGGAACTCAAAGACATGTTTCTTAAATTAGTATAAAATTAAAATAAACTCAAGAACTATGAACTAATTAGAATCATTATATTAAAGATTGCAGATATCCTGCCTAACATAATACCATATTTTTTTTACAACTATAACAATTACAACAGAATGAACAAAGTGGGTACTGGCAAAAGAATGCAAAGAGATCAATGGAATTGAATACATAGCCCTGAAATAAAGTGTACTGCAACATGATCGATGTGCTCTTTGAGATTGTATAAGGAAGGCCTTGTATTATTCTTTAAAAGGGGTTGATTTGGAGAAAAGGTTTAAATATAAGTGATTTTGGAAATGTCTAGATGAACATATTCAAATACTATATGTTATTAAATATAGAACTATAGAATTATGTAATATAAATTTCTGAAAAGGAATACAGTTAACAATTTTTAGCCAATGGAGATATCATTCTGTAAGGAATCTTCCAAGATGTCCATTTAAACACTTAAAAGAATGAATTTCTGTAAACCCATACAAACAATGAATAGCATTGAAAAATGGAAGAATAGTTACAATACATATTAAGAAACAGAAGGTTAATGACCATAATAAAAAACTAATAATAATGAGAATAAACACATTATTATGTATTTACTTAACCAAAACAATAATCCCAAATGCATGAATTTCTAAAATTTAAGTTAACCACTGTGTAAGCCTAATTAAAAATACCTAGTGAAGAAAACACAGCAAAATAAAAATGCAGCTAGAGAGGTAGAACTTTTTAATAGGAAGAGAGTTGGTGATCAAATAGCATCAAATGCTAACCCAAAATTGGTATTGGATATCTGAGGCGGTTTTGAAATTTTGACATTGTTGATGTCCTCTAAGAAAACAATCTCAGTTTAAATTTTAGAAAGAATAATGGCAGGTCTTTTGGTCCTAGGAAGTTTGGGGGACAAGATAGCAAACTAGCATATAATGCTGACTTTTTATGCCTAGAATTTTGAAAGAAGTAATATAATTCCCAAGATGATTGGTCCTACAGACATGCTCACTAACAAACATTATGAGTGTCTCTTGGGGAGACAAAAATGATTGAATACTGGCTGTACTTGTGTGGAAAATGGTATCCTAAAACTGGAAGTGGCTTAAGGAAAACTCACTTGACAGGTCCCTTTGTTTCTTTGATCTAGCCCCATGTATAATGAAACTGTCTACGGCTGCGCTGACTCCACTAAATGAAAAATTGTATTTCAGAATGCCATAGACAAAGTTTAAAGGTTAGTGTTAGACTGGTTAAATATATATTTTTAAATGTCTAAAGCTAACAAGGTATTGATATACATACTATACATGTTACTCCTTTAGTTTTTCTTTATTAAATAATCATTTTTTGTTATTCTATTATATTGATCCAATTTCCCCCTTTGCCCTCCTCCACCCAGCCCACCCCCTGCTCCCACAGTCAATCTTCGCACTGGTGTCCATGTCCGTGGGTCATTCATACATGGTCTTTGTCTAGTCCCTTCCCCTTTTAAAGTTTATATAGTGATTTCAGTGAATTGAACATATAGCCCTGGATAATTTCTAATTTACACTAATTATTAGTTTCTTTAATCTTATAGTTTATAATCTCATTATTAATTAATAAAAGCCTAATTTTATTCTTAATGTTCTTATAAACTTGTTCTCAATTTAACTATACAAAGGACTAAAGTTGCACTTTAGAAATATAATTCCTCTTATGCTAAATGAGCATCTGTTAGAATTAATATAGGCCAGGCCATTTCCATGTCATGACAATATATAAGAACTATATTCTCTAATCATAACATACTCAGGTGGCATTTGAGCTTCCTGTATCAGGAGTAAATCCTATGGATAAAAAGCTGTGTTTGTGGTTTTATGTCATAAGTAAATCCACCTTCAAAGATTATAGATGTAGAATTTCCTGGATTTTATGCATTAAAATTATTAAAAATATATGTGTTAAATGAATAAATTAATTTACATTTTTACCTATTTAAGCCAGATGGCTTCCTGTTGCAATGTTCTTGTGTATGTAAACAGTTTCACACTGAAATTATTTCTATTACAATCTTCATTGGGTAAATGAAAGAATTTGGGCCCAGAGAGTTTAAGAATTTTGCCTAATGTATTAGAGACAACAAAATTAGTCTTAAATCACACACCTCTTAATTTCTAATCCACTGAGTCTTCTCTATTCTTGGACTCCAAAATTATACGTGCAAATTAAGGGGTACTTTGACTTTAAATCCTTTTTGTGTGACAATTTTGACCTGCCTTTGTTTATAAAATAAATGCAGCTGCTAAATGTGTTTAATATAGATAATGATTAAATTCAAAAAATTATTTTTTTCTTGACTACCACTTGGTGCCAAGAAGCGTGCTCAGAACTGGTAGGACAACAATGAGTGAGACATCACCTCTTTCCTGACAACTCCACTTTTCCCTGCAGAACAGAACCATTCCACAACATGATACAATGATAGTGTTATTAATAGTAAGGATGAAGAAAAAGAGAATCATAACTAACATTCTTCTGTGCTTTGCGATAGTAATTCCTCCTACATGCTTTGTTTATAAACTAGATAAACTAAATAACTCAGTTTATCTTCACAATATCTTATTAAATGGGTGTTCTTATTTTCCTCTTTTTGTGTATAAGAAACTGTCCCCATGTGGTTAGATAAAACAATGCCAAAATAAGTGGCAAAGGAAATATTCAGCTGAGCACATATTTCCAGGACCTTCCCTTGAAACTACTGTATTATACTGCATCTCAATTGAAATACGTAGCTTTATAAAATTTGTATCGAGGAACTTTTAACAGTTAAGGAGAAATGATCTCAGGAATATGTCATAGAAAAAATAAAGTTAAAGTGGGCCTTAAAGCATGAGTTTTACAGGTATATACAAAGCAGATAAGAATACCGTACTTGTACAGAAACCACACAATGAAGAAAAGCCTCAACCTGTGAAAATATATGGCCTTGCAGTGTATAAGTTCCTTGACAGGAAAGGCTGTGTCTGATTCATGCATTAGTAGGTCTCCAGATGCTAGAATGGATTCTGGGTTATTGTTAAAGGACATTAGAAGCAATAAATATATGTCACCAAATTTTATATTTAGAGCCATAAACACAAATTTTGGTATGGCATATTAAATTTCACGCTGCAAAGATAGTCTGCTAAACAATTTTAATATTCTGTTTTAATTGAATATAATTTGAAAAAAAATTCTCAAAGCTTTCTCTCTCCACCCATAAATACCAACAAAAAGTTTTATGAAAATACCAACCACATACAAAAATGACCTTTTTGATCTAAAATTCTCACTATGCTATGCAGCTGGGTGTGTTCTCCACAGTGAACATTCTTATACAATTATTGGAATTTTTGAGGTTCTATTTTATGTAGTTCCCCTACATTTTAATATCTGAGGAAAAAACTCCTTTGGAAGGCTTATAAAGTTATGGAGGTAATATCTCAAACAAAGACAAATCTGAAATACAAGCAATCTAGGTTATCAAACTTTTAGTCACATTAAGGAAAGTTAATAAATTCTTGATAAGAACATAGCTGGGTACAGCAACTGAACTTTTATCAATATAGAAATGGGTCCTAGATAGATGACCCCAAACCATAATCAATCTTAAATGGCATAGCAACAGTAATTAAAACTATATTTTAAATAAACTATAAGCACTGTGATTAAAGACAAAAATCATTGTCAGACCAAAGTAGCCAAGGTAAATGAGCAGGAAACTGGTTGTCAAGAATTGGGGGGTCATGTTTGCTAGTGTCATAGTATCACAGGGAAAATGTTACTGTTGGAAGATCAACACTAACAACTAGCTTTGATACATGTAATTCTCAATAAAGAGCTGTAGTTTCCTAGAGCTCTGAATTTTTGGAGCACTAAGAATACCGGACATGTAAGTGACTTTTGGAAGGTCCATGTTCAAGCTCTCCTTGTCCAAGAGTTGCTGTACAAGGAAGTTGCCTTTTCATTCCTCTCTGAGAAGGCTTTTCAGCTTTATACAAATTGTTCTTTAAAAGTGCTCTGCTGTTGATTTCTGTAGAAAAATGTCAATGCTTCAATGATTTCATAATGATTCATGGAAATAAAACTAGAAATAGATGAAACATGAGATAACTTTTATATTCAAACTCATTAGTAGCCATATAGGGAATTCTGAAAGGCCCATTATAATAGATTATTTTAACAAGGCAAATTAATGGTTTCTTCAAGTTTAGAAAATAAACTTGATTAGTTATATGAAAAATTCATTATCAGAAATCATTTTTCATATCTGAACAATAAATAATAAGCTATGTACAACTAATTTAAATCCTTTTTTGTGTGACAGTTTTGACCTGCCTTTGTTTATAAAATAAATGCAGCAGCTAAATGTGTTTATATAATAACCAATTAATGTTTGATGGTCCATCAACTTGATGAATTTTGTTGTAAAGAAAGCAAAAAAAAACTCCTAAATTTCATGATGTGCCATGAAGTAGCCAATACTCTTCTGGGGAAAATACTTTGAAAAAAATTTTTTATCTTTATTATTATTTTTCATTACCATTTAGTCCTCTTATACCCCCTCTGCCCAGCAATCACCATGCTGTTGTCCATGTCCATGAATCCTTTTTCCTTTTTGCTCAATCCCTTCATCCCTAACCTCCCTCCACCACTAGCTGTCACCTGTTCTCCATCTATGAGTCTGTCTCTGTTTTGCTGGTTCAGTTTGTTCATTAGATTTCACATGGGTGAAATCATATGGTTCTTGTCTTTCACTGACTGGCATATATCACTTAGCATAATGTTCTCCAGGTCCATCCATACTGTTGCAAAGGGTAAAATTACCTTCTTTTATATGGTTGAGTAGAATTCCATTGTGTAAATGTCCCATAGTTGTTTTATCCACTCATCTATTGATGGACATCTGGACTGCTTCCATAGCTTGGCAATTGTAAATAACGTTGCAATGAACATAGGGGTGCTTATATTCTTTTGAATTAGTGTTTTGGGTTCCTTCAGGCATATTGCCAGAAGCAGGGTTGCTGGGTCAAAAGGCAGATCCATTTTTAATTTTTGAAGTATCTCCATACTGCTTTCCACAGTGGCTGTTTCAGTCTGTACTTCCACCAACAGTGCACAAGGGTTCTTTTCTCTCTACATCCTTGCCAGCACTTGTTGTTTGTTGACTTATTGATGATAGCCATTCTGACAGGTGTGAAGTGATATCTCATTGTGGTTTTTATTTGCATTCCTCTGATGATTAGTGGCATTGAGCATCTTTTCCTGTGTCTATTGGCCATCTATATGTCATATTTGGACAATTGTCTATTCAGGTCCTTTGCCCATTTTTAATTCGGTTGTTTGCTTTTCTGGTGTTGAGTTTTGTATGTACTTTATAAATTTTGGATATTAACCCCTTATCCAATGTATTGGTGAATATGTTCTCACATTCTGTGGGTTGTCTTTTTATTATGTTGACAATTACCTTTGCTGTACAAACACATTTTAGTTTGATGAAGTTCCGTGTGTTTATTTTTTCTTTTGTTTCCCTTGCCTGGGGAGATTATACAATAAAAATTTTCTATGATCAATGTACAAGATTTTGCTATCTATGTTTTCTCTTCGGATTTTTATGACTTCAGGTGTAACATTTAAGTCTTTGATCTATTTTGAATTTATTCTTGTGTGTGGTGTAAGAAGGTGGTTTAGTTTCATTTTTCTGTGCATATCTGTCTAATTTCCCAACACCATTTATTGAATAAACTATCTTTAGCCTCTCGTATGGGCTTGCTTCATCTGTTGAGTATTAATTGACTATAAAGGTGTGGTTTTATTTCTGGGCTCTCTATTCTGTTCCATTGATTTATGTGTCTGTTTCTATGCCAGTATCATGCTGTTTTGATTACTATGGCCTTGTAGTATAGTTGGATATTAGGTAGTGTGATTTCTCCAACTCTGTTCTTTCTCAGGATCACTGTTGCTATGCAGGGCCTTTTGTGGTTCTACATAAATTTTTGAAATATTTGTTCTAGTTCTGTGAAATACGTCATTGAAATCTTGATAGGGATTGCATTGAATCTACAGATTGCTTTGGGTAGAATGGACATTTTAATAATGTTAATTCTTCCTATCCATGAATACAGTATGTGCTTCCACTTATTTGTATCTTTTTTAATTTCTTTCTTCAGTGTCTTATAATTTTCCAAGCACAGGTCTTTTACATTCTTGGTTATGTTTATTCCTAGGTATTTCATTATCTTTGAAGCAATTGTGAACGGGATTGTCTTCTTAATTTCCCCTACTGTTACTTCATTATTGGCATATAAAAATGCAACTGATTTCTGAATATTAATTTTTTATTCTGCTACTTTGCTGAATTTATCAGTTCTAGTAGCTTCTTGGTGAAATCATTGGGGTTCTCTATGTATAGTATCATGTCATCTGCAAATGAAGACAGTTGTACTTCCTCCTTTCCAATTTGTATTCCTTTTATTACCTCTTTTATTCTGATTGCTGTGCCTAAGAATTCCAGTACTATGTGGAATAAGAGGTGAAAGCAGACTTCTCTGTCTTGTTCCCAATTGTAACGGGAACCCTTGCAGTTTCTGCCCATTGAGTATGATGCTGGCAGTGGGTTTGTCATATATGGTCTTTATTATGTTTAGTTATATTCCCTCTATTCCCACTTTTCTGAGACTTTTTATCATAAATGGTGCTGATGTTTATCCAAAGCTTTTTCTGCATCTATTGATATGATCATGTAGTTTGCATCCTTCATTTTGTTTATGTGATGAATCATATTTATTGATTTGCAAATGTTGCACCATCCTTGCATTTCCAGAATAAATCCCACTTGATCTGGTGTATGATCTTTTTGATGAATTGCTGTATTCAGTTTGCAATATTTTGTTAAGGATTTTAGCATCTATGTTCATCAGTGATTTTGGTCTATAATTTTCTTTCTTTGTAGTGTCTATCTGGTTTTAGAGTTAGGATAATGTTGGCCTCATAAAATCAGTTTGGGAGCATTCCCTCCCCTTGAATTTTATGAAATGATTTTAAAAGGAGAGGTGTTAGTTTTTCTCGGAATGTTTGATAGAATTCACCTGTAAAGCCATTGGGCCCAGGTTTTGTTTGTTGGTAGTTTTTGATTATTGCTTCAATTTTATTAGGTATAATCTCTCTATTCAGATTCTCTGATTTTACCTGATTTATTTTTGCAAGATTGTATGTTTCTAGGAATTTATCCATTTCATCCAGGTTGTCCAGTTTGCTGGCATATAATTGTTCATAATATTTACTTACAATCCTTTGTATTTCTCTGGTGTCTATTATTGTTTTCCTCTTTCATTTCTGATTTTATATACTTGGATCCTTTCTCTTTTTTTTCCTAATGATTCGGGTTGAAGGTTTGTCAATCTTGTTTATCTTTTCAGAGAACCAGCTCTTGGATTCATTGATCTTTTGTATCTTTCTTTTTTTTCTTGCTCTACTTCATTTATTTCTGTTCAGATCTTAATTATTTCCTTGCTTCTACTCTATGCTGTGTTTGTTGTTTCTTTTCAAGTTCCTTTAAGTGTGAAGTTAGATTGTTTATTTGAAATTTTTCTTATTTTGTGATATAGGCCTGTAGTGCTATGAATTTCCCTCTTATGACTTCTTTCCCAGTGTCCCAGACATTTTGGATTGTTGTGTTCTCATTTTCATTTCTTTCAAGTTGTCTTTTGATTTCTCCCTGGCTGGGTTGTTGACTCATTCATTGCTTAATAACATGTTATTTAGTTTCCTTGTCTTTGCATGTTTTTCATGCATGTTTTTCTCAGATTAATTTCTAATTCCATAGCATTGTGGTCAGAGAAGATGCTTGATATGATTTCAATCTTAAATTTATTTAGACTTGTTCTGTGTCCTAGCATGTGGTCTATCTTAGAAAATGTTCCATGTGCACTTGAAAAGTGTGTATAGTCTGCTGCTTTGGGATGAAATGCTCTGAAGATATCAATTAAATCCATTTGATCTAGTGTGTCATTTAAGGATGCTATCTCCTTGTTGATTTTCTGTCTGTTAGTTCTATCCATTGAAGTCAGTGGTGTGTTAAAATCCCCAACTATGTTTTTCTGTCGATCTCTCCTTTTACATTCATCAAGATTGGCTTTACATATTTAGGTGCTGCTATGTTGGGTGTATAAATGTTTACTAGGATTATATCTTCTTGTTGGATTGTTCCCTTTATCATTATATAGTGTCCTTCTTTGTCTCTTGTTATAGCCTTGGTTTTAAAGTATATTTTGTCAGATATAAATACTGCTAACCCAGCTTTTATTCCTTTACAATTTGCATGAAATGTCTTTTTCCATCCCCTTAGTTTTCATCTGTGTGTATCTTTTGATCTGAGTTAGGTCTCTTTGAAGCAGCATATATATTGGTCTTGCATTTTTATCCATTCAGCTACCCTGTGTCTTTTGGGTTGAGCATTTAAGCCATTTACATTTAAGGCAATATTGATAGATATGTATTGAGTGCCACTTTATTGTTAGACTGTTTTCCCCTGTGTTTTTTTTTTCTTTTTCTTTCTCTTCTTCTTCTTCTTAAAGCAAGCCCTTAAACATTTGTCACAGTGCTGGTTTGGTGTTAAACTCCTTTAGCTTTTTCTTGTCTGGGAAGCTCTGTATTTCTCCTTCAATTTTAAATGATAGCCTTGCTGGGTAATTTAGCCTTGGTTGCAGGTCCTTTCTTTTCAACACCTTGAATATTTCATGTCACTCCCTTCTGGCCTGAAATGTTTCTGATGAGTAATCAGATGCTCCCTTGTAGGTAACTACCTGCTTTTCTCTTGTGGTTTTTAGGATTCTCCCCTTATCTTTAAGCCTTGTCATTTTAATTATGATGTGTCTCTGTGTATGTCTCTTTGGGTCCAACTTGTTTGGGACTCTCTGAGATTCCTGGAACTATAAGACATTTTCCATCACCAGGTTAGAGAAGCTTTCAGTCATTATTTCTTCAAATGGGTTCTCAATCCCTTGCTCACTCTCTTCTTCTCTGGTATTCCTATGAAGTAGATGCTGTTATGCTTCATATTGTCCAAGATGTTTCTTATGCTCTCCTCATTTTCTAAAATTCATTTTTCTTTTTGCTGTTTCATATGGGTGTTTTTTTATACTGTGTCTTCCAAAACATTGATTTGATCCTCTGCTTCATCTAACCTGTTGTTTATCCTGTCCATTCTATTACTTATCTCAGGTATTGCATTTTTTATTTCTGACTGACCCTTTTTTATGGATTCTATGTCTTCTTTCATGCTGTTGAGTATCCTTATAATCATTACTCTAAACTCTCTATCTGATATATTGCTTGCCTGCATTTCATCTAGTTCTGGAAAATTCCCTCTTTCTTTCATTTGGGATCTGTTTCTCTGTCTTCCCATTTTGGCTGCTTCTTTATATTTTCTGCCTTAAATGTTAAGTTAATCAGCTGCTAACCTCATCAGTTGTTAAGCTGATTAATCTGTAATCAGAGGTCAGGTTTAAGCACCATAAAATGGGATGGAGGAGTCATTCTCGTGGGTGGGGCCATTGCTTCCCCTCAGGCTGATGCAATTCAGAAAGGAGTGCTCCACCTGAGAGAGATGGTTCTTGCTTGCTGGGAATTCCTCTACACGGGGATCCTGGTAGCTGTTCCTTCAGTTCTCTCCCCAGAACCACCAGCCCTGGGCTCTCCTCAAGCATCTTTAGTCCACTCTGCCCTCCCTTTGCTGGCACCCAGGGTAAGTGGCTGCAAATGAAATTTTGTGCTTTGGCTGTTTAAGAGGCTCTCTGCATCTTCAGTAGTCTCTCCTTGGCTGACAGAGCCCCTGCTGGTTTTCACAGCTGGATGTTATCTGAGTTCTTTTTCTGCTCTGGTGCTGAAAGCTGGGGAGACCAGCTTGGGGTTTATACCCTACACTTCTCAGGGAGAACCCCCCTCCAGCTGCTGAAATATCCCTCTGTCTAGATAGCTGCTGCTGGTGGGAGCCCAGCCAGCCCTCTCACGTCTCCTCTGGACTCCTTACCAGACATGTTGTGGTGAAGTGTTTTCTTCTGTTTGCCCATGGTTATGAGGCTTCTCTCCAGCTAGTATTCAGTTGGTTATCAAGAGTATTTCTCTACAATTTAGCTGTAATTCCAGACTGGTCATGAGAGGAGGTTAGTGTAGCTTCCAGTTATTCTTCTGCCATCTTGTCAATAATTGGAAATAATTTTTTAACAAGGTATATTTCATTACCTTGCACATTAATACATAAATTAACTACAACACTTCAGAAGTGCTGTTTTCTTTTCCCTAATATAACCTTTACTCATTTCTTCCTATTTAAAAGTCATACACATTAATTTCAAAAGATCACTCTAAAATAATGTATTTGATGTAAAGTTTTAGGGAACATGTGTATTTAAGAAGAACAATTTTCTCTTTTATATTAGAAAGTTGTATACCTATATTGGTATATATGTTGACTATTCATAGTAAGATTTAAAAAACTAACTTTAAATTTTCCTGTGTAATTGTGGCTAGAAGGCAGACATTTGCTTTCTTTCCCTTCTGAAGCCCTCTTTTCATTCAGTGAAAACTGCAAAAGCAATAACCCCATAAAGCCAAACAGAAAACATATGATGTGATCAGCAGCAGATGAGAACTCAATACATTTCTGGAAAACAGAGTATGTAAAGTAAAGTGATGGATGAAATGAATAAAGTAATCCGCTGTCCGGCACATACACAGCTTATGTGAAAAATGGTTAGGTCAGAAGAAGTCTATAAAAGGAGGACCAGTTCTATGTTTAACTATGGAACAACTAGACAATTCAATCATCCTACTTCCCTTCCTTAATATGAGAGAATAGCAAGCATATTTTTTTTTTTACTCCCTAGTCAAAAACTATAGGAATTTTCTCTAAAGAAATTTAGTGAATTGTTGGGTTCTTAATATTTGACACCTGAATTACATGCTTTTTACCCTGGCATTAGCTACACAATAACATAGCAGGAAACACATCAACTGGGCAGTTCATTCTTGCTGTGAATACTGAATCAAAACCAGCAGCATATGCGAAAAATTTTAAAAACCTAAAAGTTAATTTCATAAAGAGAAGAGAAAAATAATTTGAGATAAATAAATAATATCAACAAAAGCAAATAAAATTAAAAGAAAGGGAACTAGAAGACTTTTTTTTGAAGTTACTTTTTCAGAGCAAAGGAGAAAAATATAAAAGAAAATAACCCATAGATACAGACAACAGTGTGGTGATGGCCGGTGGGAAGGGGGAGTGGGAGCTTGGTAGGGGTGAGCAAAGCAGGGAGAAATGGGGACATTTGTAATAGTGTCAACAATACAAATAAAGAAAAAAAAATTACCTGGGATTCAGGAAAAAGTGAAACAGGAGTTGGTGAAATGTAATCTTAGGGTGACCGCTGTGCTGCTGTAGACCCAAAATGAAAGTAGATCTCCATAGAGTAGGACTTTGAGAGTCTAGGGCAAGAGTCTGGGAAATGGACTGGAGACATACGTGAAATTTAAGAAAGGCTAGATATATTGTGGGTGTGGAAAGCTTTTGTTATTCTTTTATAAACAGATAAGAAAGGCCATTAAAAGTGCAAGAAACACAATAATTACGTGAGCATTATCTACATAAAAACACATTAAATATGATTTGAATTTAAATGAATGATGGAAAGTAAGACAAAAATGATTTTGTTTTTGATATTAGAAA